>JAUKNK010000060.1:0-287500 GCA_030765055.1 Mantis religiosa
CTTCTTCCTCTTCCTCTTCCTCTTCCTCTTCCTCTTCGTCTTCCTCTTCCTCTTCCTCTTCCTCTTCCTCTTCCTCTTCCCCTCCCCTTCCCTTCCCTTCCCTTCCCCTTCCCCTTCCCCTTCCCCTTCTTCTTCCCTTCCCCTTCTTCTTCCTCTTCCTTCTTCTTCTCTTCCTTCTTCTTCCTCTTCCTTCTTCTTCCTCTTCCTTCTTCTTCCTCTTCCTTCTTCTTCCTCTTCCTTCTTCTTCCTCTTCCTTCTTCTTCCTCTTCCTTCTTCTTCTTCTTCCTCTTCCTTCTTCTTCTTCTTCCTCTTCCTTCTTCTTCTTCTTCCTCTTCCCTCTTCTTCTTCTTCCTCTTCCTTCTTCTTCTTCCTCTTCCTTCTTCTTCTTCACTTCCTTCTTCTTCTTCCTCTTCCTTCTTCTTCTTCCTCTTCCTTCTTCTTCTTCCTCTTCCTTCTTCTTCTTCCTCTTCCTTCTTCTTCTTCCTCTTCCTCTTCTTCTTCCTCTTCCTCTTCTTCTTCCTCTTCCTCTTCTTCTTCCTCTTCCTCCTTCTTCTTCCTCTTCCTCCTTCTTCTTCCTCTTCCTCCTTCTTCTTCCTCTTCCTCCTTCTTCTTCCTCTTCCTCCTTCTTCTTCCTCTTCCTCCTTCTTCTTCCTCTTCCTCCTTCTTCTTCCTCTTCCTCCTTCTTCTTCCTCTTCCTCCTTCTTCTTCCTCTTCCTCCTTCTTCTTCCTCTTCCTCCTTCTTCTTCCTCTTCCTCCTTCTTCTTCCTCTTCCTCCTTCTTCTTCCTCTTCCTCCTTCTTCTTCCTCTTCCTCCTTCTTCTTCCTCTTCCTCCTTCTTCTTCCTCTTCCTCCTTCTTCTTCCTCTTCCTCCTTCTTCTACCTCTTCCTCCTTCTTCTTCCTCTTCCTCCTTCTTCTTCCTCTTCCTCCTTCTTCTTCCTCTTCCTTCTTCTTCCTCTTCCTTCTTCTTCTTCCTCTTCCTTCTTCTTCTTCCTCTTCCTTCTTCTTCTTCTTCTTCTTCTTCTTCTTCTTCTAATTATTATTATTATTATTATTATTATTATTATTATTATTATTATTATTATTATTATTATTATTATTATTATTATTATTATTATTATTACTGATGCCTAATTAATATCATGCAGGTCAGCAATTTTGTCTTCATATCCTCCTCCTACATAATACAGAAGTGCTGTTAGGATTTGAGTGTCAATTGAGATACTCAGGTCTCGCTTATCGTCCCTGACATACAGGTTAGGACGAATCATTTCTATCAGCTTTCTGGCATTCGCCTTACTAAACCTTTATCTGCTTTTGAAGTTTAGGTCGTCGTACTTTGCAATAATTTCTATTCTTGGTAGATAAGTTTTCCTCTGTCGTCTTATTTCACGAATTCTATGCACTACAGCTACATTCATCATTTCACTGTTGTCCACGCTGCAAAGATAGTCCGCCTTTAATCTACCCCTTGGAGGCAGACCAGAATTTGAGCCGGATCAACGTGTTTGGTCCCCAGACTATCGCTAATCGCGGTTTATGAATAAGATAACTGATGGTCCACCGTTAGTCCACCGGAAGTAGCAAGTTGGTCCGAACCAAATCTCACTATGAATACGGCCCTAAGACACTAATGTAAGACTTGAAGCTTTCACAGTGAGGTTTATTAATCAAGGCTTTGCGGGTGATCATCCATGTCAAGTTTATGAAGGTCGAGCTTTCAGCCATTCTATATTCCATGGCCTTCAGGATCTGAACCATTAATTAATAAGATGCTAATCCTAACCTGCCTCAACCTAATAATCCTAATGTCTGTATAAACTCAGTCTTATTAGGAACTACAATCTTCAAAAGTGACTAATTAACTGATGTAAATAGTGTTGTTGTATTAACTGATCTGTTCTGTTTTTACAGGGATGTTACTTTGGACCAGAAAAAGCAGGAGATGAAGAAGGAGAAAGTGAAGAAATAAAAGACGGAAGAGTTGCTTGTTACAATAGTTTGTCTACACCAAACCCCTCTCCTGATAATCCATATACTGACTCCAGCGCACAATCAGTTTATCACAGTTTTTCCATATCTCAGTCAGAGGTGAGTAATTTTAAAAATGATAGTTGCCATATTCTATTTCATGAAATACAAATTCCATTTTTGGCAGCAAAGGTAAGAATATACCTCTTCAAAGCAGAAGAGATAAATTTTACAGTGCACAAGTTGTTCTCGTCAAGCAAGCCAGGTGAAAAGGTGATTAGAAATCAACGTTTCGGGAGTGTGCATGTCTCCCATCATCAGGATATTTATTAAATGTTATAACCACAAATGAATCACTGGATATAACACAAATATAAACAAAGACAAAACACTATCAAAATTTGTATTACTGAACAAAAGACTGTTTTCAGTAAATTAAATGTCAGGTCAGTAGATGGCGTGAGTATAGGAAATTAATATAGTCAAAGAAACGTAACTACTTAACTTGATTATCAATCTGTATTGATCTGTGCTTCTTAAGTCGACCGAATTCCATTTTTAAGGCCGGTTTCCAAAAGGCACTGAAATGAAATCAAGCATCACGACTAAGCGTGCTCCTCTTGGAGGAAATGGCCAAAGCCTCCTTAATTCTCCATTCCCAGTAACTATTGCATTTTGCCAAGATGGTCGTCTCCTGAAAGTTGGCTCTATGGTCGTTATCAAGACAATGCTCTGCCAGTTCAGACTTCTCAGGTTGCATTAAAAGAATGCTCCGTTCATGTTCGTTTATTCTGGTAGCGATGGTCCTTCAAGTTTGTCATATATACGATATCCATCATTCACAGGGAATGCGGTACACTCCCGGAACTTGGAAGTCCAGTTTGTCTTTCACTAGTCTCAACAGATGTTTAATCTTCGAAAGTGGCATCTGTTCAGACCAGTGAAAGTCAAACTGGACTTCCAAGTTCCGGGTGTGTACCGCATTCCCTGTGAATGTGGTACACCATATATAGGACAAACTTGAAGGATCATTGCTAACAGATTTTTCTAATTGTTTATATTTTATGTTTCTAAAGTGTTCCTTTGTTTTTGTTTCTAAATTTCTTTGAAGCATTTTTCACGAAAGCACGTGCTTCACGGTAACTGTCAAAATCCTAAAGTAATTTTAATTCCACCGTAATCAGTTGATAATTTTGCACTGCACAAAAGTTGATCTGATGTGAGACCATGTGTTTCAGCATTATAGTATATTAGTGCTGTTATAATCCTAAAAGAACTGCATACTTTAGCACACAAAATCTTCATATATGATTCCCATGTGACAGTAAATCCTTGAAGAGAAGTGCAATGACAATCTATATACAGATTCCTTGCTAAAAAATATTTTGTGTCTTGTGAATAGATTTAGGGAAATGGGATCTCTTCTTAACCCTTTCCAGCCCAAATTATAAGTATAAATAAAATATAAAAGATAAGTTCCTTTATTTTAGGTGTCTAAATGTTCCCTAAAACTACAAAATGCCTTGCATTTGACATTTTTTGTACTAGATAAGGATTTTTTAAAGTTTGTCCATATGGACCCAGTGGGAATATAAGATTGAAGAATTCTCTTGTCTGCTCAAATATAAATAGCATGTGACTTGTAATTCACATCATTAACACGAAAAAGAGCAATCAGGTAATCAAATGAGCATACACTAGTTTTAGAAACAGTCGAGTATTGATATTTGAGTTTGATTTATGAGACAACTGAGAAAACTGCTAAGGACACTGCTTCTTACATTGCTTTTGTTATAACAACTTTCCCCACAACTGCTGGAATCAACTGGCCTTGCGCTTGTCCTAACAAAGAACCAACATTCCTTTGACATCCATCATGATTCTTTACTTCTGGCAAACCTTAATTTTGGTATCAACGTTAACACACGTATTGAAACCTTTCTGGAGTAATCTAATTTCTTCGGTTCTAAACTTTTGTTGCGATAGGTTTATTACGTTAACTTGTTCTTTAAAACCCCGGTGTTTTGATTGATGAGGATGTTCCAGTTGCCGTTCTTTTAACAGTTTGAATTTCTTCTTAAGTCTTTCGTTTTTCCTAATCATTAATATGTTTAATTTTTCATGAACCTGCATTTCAAAATTTTAGTTTTAGTATAAGTTGTATAATTCCAGGTCTATTTTATTTATGTAGCTGTAATGTTTCGAAATTTCCAGTTTTATCACGTATTTTTCCACCAGATTTTGTTTTCTGTGATTGCTATTGTGTTTGATCGTTTGCTTTACAAAAGTTGGCGTGATATTTATTAATTTAATGTCCACCAGATGAACATTAAGTTGAAACAAACAGAAAAATCTGCAGTTTCACACCATTTTTGGACAGAAAACCACAACATTGGCCACAACATTAAACTGTTAAAATCTTTAAGTACACCCATAGAATTGGATATTTGGGAAAAAATATTCATAAACAAAAACCGTGATAAAGTTATAAATTTTGAAATCCCGGCATTAAATGAGGTATTAAAACTTAGTGCCCCTAACACCAGATGGCAGAGTGATCAGAGCTCCGTAGTAATGGAAGAAGAGGAATTTTCATTTAGTCACCAAACAGCTGAGGATGAGATCGAATGATCTTCAAAACGTTTCAATTATACAAGTAAGTGAAGTTTGAGTGTAAACATAGTGACTCATAAATCAAACTCAAATATGAAGAATACTTCACTGTTAATAATGCTTCTGCTTTTAATATTTAAGATTTTTATTGTTTTCAGATTCTTATATCATAGTATCTGATAGTAAATCTGGTGTCACAATATTATAATGCATATATGTATATTGAAGTTTTTTTTATTCACTATTACCATATAGAGCAAATCACAACAGTACATCATGATATTATTTATTTATTTTAGTACAATAGAATACAGCTTTTTTTTCTTTTTTTTTCCCCATAGAGACATAATGCCACCTCTGCTTGTTTTTGTTATGCACTGGCCAGTGACCAATTTGATCAAATCTAACATCACTAACTGCATAAACAGTACATTTCTTTGGAGGATGTACAACATTTTCTGGCCCAGTAGATGTTCGAAGATGTTTTCTCTTCACAACCTTACCATTCTGAAGTAATACGAGAGGGGGGGCCCAAAAGAAACCGGATTGTTATAAAAACTTTATTGACGAACCTTTTTACAAAATTACTTCAGTCACCTTCAAAATACTCTCCATTACATGTAATGCACATGTCAAGTCTATTTTCGCACTGTTGGAAGCATGTTTGGAACTCTTCAAGTTTGATATTGTACAGTGCCCTTTGCAAAGCTGTTTTTACCGCCTCCACATCGTCATAATGCTCCCCTTTTAGCGGTTTCTATTTATTCGTGGAAATAGGAAATAGTCGCACTGGGCTAAGTCCAACCAATATGGAGCATGGGGATCGACAGACCACCTCTGAGATGCCAAATAGTGGGTCACTCGTAAGGCCTTGTGTGCTGGAACGTTGTCGTGATGCAGAAACCAGTCACCTGATCGCCAAAGTTCCGGGCGTTTCCTCCTCACATCCTCTCGCAGACACCTTAAAACATCCAAGTAAAAGTGCTGGTTAACAGTCTGGCCAGGGGGTACAAATTCCCGATGCACAATTCCACAAACATCAAAAAAGACAATGATAATCGTCTTCACATTTGACCTGACTTGCCTTGCTTTTTTGGTCTGTGAGAGTTGGGAGTCCTCCAGTGGCTTTACGCTTGCTTGGTTTCTGGTTCATACCCGTAACACCAACTCCTGTCCCCTGTAATGGCTTTGTACAAGAATTTTGGATCATGTGCAATCTGTTTTCAAGTCCTGACACACATCCATGCAGATGGTTTTGTGCTCCTGTGTGAGAAGGTGCGGAACAAATTTAGCAGAAACACGTCTCATGTTCAAATCCTCCCTCAAAATCCGCTGGCACAAGCTCCAACTGATTCCAGTCACTGCTGAAATTTGGTCGATTGTTTGGCGACAATCCTTATTGATCTTTTGGCAGACCTTTTCAGTGTTCTCCTCATTTCGCAATGTTGAAGGGCATCCAGAACGAGGTTGGTCTTCAACACACATCTCACCACATTTAAAGCGCCCAAACCACTCAAAAACCTGTGTGCGGCTCATAGCATCCTCCTGGAAAGCTTCCTGAAGCATTTGGTGTGTCTCCGTTGCAGTTTTTTTAAGCAGGAAACAAAACTTCACACACACTCTTTGTTCTTTTAAAGTTTCCATAACGACTTCGCAGAGATAACCTTAAAACAATCAGAGAAACACAATACCACACTTGCAGGTTCAGCTCTGCACTGACGCCATCTGCACAGCTGTTTCATGAAGGTCTCTACTAACACCATCTAGCGTGAGAACCCTGCTCTACGTCTACGAGTGGCAGCACTCTCAGAGTCCGGTTTCTTTTGGGTCCCCTCTCATATGTTGGCTATTTCCAGTCGAAAAGGGAGCAAAGGCATTGCATTTTCCTTCTGCTGTTGGCAATGTTATTTATAAAGGAGCCAAGCAATGACAACACATATGTCAGTAAGATGAAAGATAATTCAGAGATAATATAGTGTTGCCCTCAGATTTATTCTGTACAGTGCAACAAGCAGTCAAATGTTCATTATCTTGCATATCCTGATCTCTTTCAATGTTATTCTCAATTTCTTCATCCATAAATTACCAAAATACTTTGTGATCAGACAGCTCTCCATTTAGCAGGTACTCTAGCATCTCCTGTTCTGATGATTTAGACATCTGAAAGCAAAGGAACCAAGTAACTGACATGTAGTTGTTTCACATAACCTCTTTTGGTAGACTTACGAACTACCATCACTTCCTCCCACTGGGGCCATATGGACCCACCACTGCTTTAGCTCATAGCACAATAATGCATATAATTTTACTATTGCAAGATAGTTATTTATTATCCCTGGTACACCTACTATAACAGTATATTTTTGTAAAATGTAAATATTAGTTACTTACCTCAAAATTATTGCAGACCTCAAGAGCAAAACAGTTGACAGCTATGCATTACACTTCCAAGTGGATATGAAGCTACAGGAAGCCTTATACTCGCATGCTCTGGTTGTTGCTGCCATCTGTCTCCAAGGAAAACACTCAGAAACGCAGTGGTGCCGTATGGAACCACTGGGATTAATTGAATATTGTCTAAATGTTAAATAAAGTTTGTGGGTCAATTTCGACCTGTTGGGCTGGAAAAGGTTCATATGAAACCAAAATTAAATCACCATGATTTTACAGAGGAAATCCTTGATGACATGGTAGAAAAGTTACAACAAAGTGCAAAGAAATTTCTAAGTAAAATTGTTCAGGAATTTCAAAAACTTTGTATTGGAATGCCCTTAGACTTTTAAGATTAAGGCTCTAGAAGTGCTTGATAGAGTCAACATGAAAAATTCAATGCTATGGCCGGGATACCTTAGCCTGTATACGGCTAGTGTGAAGAAATGAATCATTTCCATCAATTAATTCTATAAGTGCTGTTGAATTCCAACTACAGGATAATGTGGGTAGAACTAATTTCTGCAGTTGTGTGTTGGATGAAGTTATTGATCACATTTTTTTATTCTTGTTTAGTTTTATTGGAGACAAAGAATAGTTCCCCCTCCCCCATTTTATACACTGCCTTTAACTCCAATGGTCTTATCGGTGGCTGTTTTCCTTTGGAACATATCGAAGGTGTTAACTCTTGTTCGGTTGGTTTTAACCATTACATCACGCACACATTTGCACTCTCATTCATACTTCCAGATTCTGGGGAAGATGAGGAGATGTCTTGGATGGAGAAAAATCCCCACCCCCACTGCCGGGAATTGAAACCGGGACCCCTAGCACGGCAGGCAGGTGCTCTACCGACTGAGTTATGGGGCCAGCCAAAGAATAGTTTTATTTGTAACCATAAATAGTTAATGAATGTTAATGCAAACTTTACAATACTGGTGTTGCATCATGAGAATGTAATTTTCTATTGCAAAGTATGTAGTAGTTCAAGTTATAATTTCCATGAAAAATCTTTGGGCTTGAATATAAGGGGCTATGAATATCAAACTCTGTTGGCAAACAGTATCTTGTTGCCAAGAAAACAATTGTTGTTAGGCTCGCCAAGTATCCAAACAAGGCTCTGTAGAGGCTTTCCATTGCTTTCCTATTATTTTAGTAATGATGTGTCAATTAATTACATTTTTTGTTAATCAGAGCACTACCTCTGAAGATGAAGGATGTGATGCAGATATATCAGAAGGAAATCTGTTAGAAAGGCTACCAGAGCACCATAATACATCACAAAATCAGCCTGTAGAAGAGCAGCATCCATGGCAAAGTCTGAGTTGGTCTGGAGCAAAAGCAGTTACTCCAAAGTATGCCTCTAGACCTACAAGTTTGGATGGAAGTTTTATGGAGCATCAGTTACCAACATTCTCTGGTTCCCTTGTAAACACAGTAAGCAAGCTGATTACATCAACTCCTGAAACTCTTCAGGTAATTTACCTGCTTGCTTATTTTTTGTGCCTACAATAAAGGTATGAGTAATGGTAGAGTGAAAGTTTTAAATATGTAAATGAAAATATTCACTTAAAGAACACTTTATATGATGGCAAAATGTTGTGCTTGTACTAGAGGTAAGGTGGCCAGAATTCTTTTTTAAGTTATTGAATCCTGGCAGAGTTCAGTCCTTTCTTCAGATTTATATATGCAATAGAACCATTTGCTTATGGTTAGGAAAACTTTGTCATATTATAAGACCTTAAGCTTTCCTGGCGACGAATATGCTCAAGTTACTAAAATTAGGCAAGTTGTTCTTGGGAAGCAAGTCAGGTGAAAAGACGATTAGAAATCAACATTTTGGGAGTGTGCATCTCTCCCCTCATCAGAATATTCATTAAATGTTATAACCACAAATGAATCACTGGATATAGCACAAATATAAACAAAGACAAAACACTATCAAATTTGTATTACTGAACAAAAGAATGTTTTCAGTAAATTAAATCCCAGGTCAGGAGATGGCGTGAGTATATAAAATTAATTGGGTCAAAAAAACATAACTACTAAACTTGATTATCAAGCTTTATTGATCTGTGCTTCATAAGTTGACGGATTTCCATTTTTAAGGCCGGTTTCCAAGAGGAGCTGAACTCAAATGCAGCATCACGATTAAGCGCACTCCTCTTGGAGGAAATGGCCAAAGCCTCCTTAATTCTCCGCTTCCAGTAACTGTTGCATTTTGCCCAGATGGTCGTCTCCCGAAAATTGGCTCTATGGGTGTTATCAAAACAATGCTCTGTCTGCCCAGGCTTCTCTCTGAAGTAAGGCAGGATCTTTTAATAAGTTGTATAGTCCAACATTGATTTTGTTAAACTTAGTAAAATTAGGCAAATGAGTCAACCTTGTATACACTTTTCTCCATTTATTTACTCCACTTGTAATTTTAGTAACAATGGCACTCCACTTTCTGAAATACTTCTTTTTTATTACTGAATTTTGTTTAGATCAAGATTTTTTCATTTGTAATGGCGAATTTTTTCAACAAACTTCTTGCTTAGCAATGAGTAATGCTCTTTCACCTTCTCTTGTTGATCTTTTTATGAGTTTTTTCCAAATGCAAGTCAATAAAGCATTCCCTTTAATTTTTAAAGTTTGGTATAGATATGTTGATGATATTTTTGCAATTGTTCCTGATAAACTCCTAAACGATGCTTTAAAATGACTAAATTTGCAAGATAAAGCTATAAAATTTGCATTAGAAACTGAAATTAATGAATTTCTTCCTTTTCTAGATCTAAAGGTAATAAGAAATAATAAATTTAACTTTGGTATTTATAGGAAGTCTACTCATATCGATAATCAAAAATAAAAGTATTAACCCTTTTTCACATAAATTTGCTGTTTTCAATAGTTTGATTTATAGATTAATAAATATACCCCTGAATAAAGAATATAAACATATTATTAATACTGCTTTAATTAATGGCTGTAATAAAGACTTTATAAATATAGAAATTGAAAAATTCAAATTTCAAAAAACTGTTAATGATATTTCTACTCTTAGAAAAATAAAAGACGATTATAATTTAAAAAAAATTTACTTGCCATCCTTGGGTTAATAAACATTTTCAAAAATATTTTTTAGGAGTTTTGTATAACTTTAGTTCCTCAAAATAAATATAGTATTAAAGATGTATTGCATTTCTCTACAAAATATAAAATTCCTAATAATAAAGTGTGGTATTTATCATTTCAATTGTTTAGATTGTGATAAAGTTTAAATTGGAAAGACAAAACGTAATTTAGAAACCAGAACAAAAGAACATTTTCCTAACATTAAGTATAAACAGCCTGATAAATCAGCCATAGGAGATCATTTTTGGTCATTTAACCATGAAATAAATCCTGAATTTAAATCATTAAAACAATTAAATGGTCCAATAGGTTTGGGAAAAGATATTTATTTTAAAAAACAAACATCGCGTAATGAATTTTGAAATATCGGCAGTCGATTCTGTTTTTAAATTTGTTTTATTTTCAGATTTTGGTAATACTAACAAGAACATATTAACATCTAGCGTTCGTAACGATGGCGACAGCTTTGTTGTTTCCGGCTGAAGATGTGTAAAAGTTTTACATGAAATCGCAATACCGGACAATTTATAAGAAAATTATCATAATTTCTTATAAGATAAGTGAAGTTTTAGGTTGCAAATTGTTATATTTTTATATTTTTGTTAAAATAGTTTGTATTCTAGATAGAAACTATACAGAAATATATGATAGGTAGAGAAAGTCATGCAAATGTAGCACATCAGATTTTTCTACATTTGTATGTATTTATGCCAAGTTCCTAATCGATCAAAACAGTAACAGCATCTGTAAAATAATTTGATACTTCTCAAGAGAAAAAAAGAGCTTAAATTTCTCAATACTTTTCTGTGTAGTGTAATAGTTAGTTTAGGCCAAGGGAACTCAAATCTGCAATTACAAAATATTTAATAATACTATAACAAACCCATCCATAAAGGTAGCAGGATGTGCTATGCTTTAAACTTACAGAATAAAATATGGTGCTCAATTATAAATGCTAAATTACTTTTTAGAGGATACTAACATGGCTACTCAGCATCAAAGAGCATTACAGATGAAGACAGTTGTGGGAATACCAAGTGACATGAAGATTACTCACGCTATTACAAGTTACCAAAATGAAAGCACCTTTTGAAAGTTAGAATCAGAAATAAAACATTCAATGCCATAGTCTAAATTTGAGCCATGGATCTCTGCTCTATGCGCGACTGCCCTATCACAGTTTTGGCAACATGTTGGTACAACATTAAATTCTCAACTAATTCACATTTTCCTGGTAGACCTTGAGGAAATCTCAAATTCGAGATCACATATTCTAGTGACAACTTAAAATTCATAAGTACTTAAGTGCAAGGCTTTTTAAGATTTTATTATAGTTTCAATTTATAGGGGCACTGAGTGATATTAATATTTAAACACAAACCGTGTATAGACAAACTTTTGAAAGATAAATTCAGAACTGAATAAATTCAATGCCATAGTCATGATTTGAACGTCTTCCATTCTAATGAGCTACCGTGACCAACATTCAAGTATGTCTTTAAATTCTCCAACTGATTTGCAATTTCCCAATAGACCATGAGAAAATCTCAAGGGGCACTGAGTGATATTAATGTTTAAACACAAACAAACCATGTGTAGACAAATTTTTGAAAGATAAATTCAAAACTGAAAAAATTCCATGCCATCATAAGGATTTGAAAGTCTTCCATTCTACTGAGCTACCATGACAACATTCAAGTATGTCTTTAAATTCTCCAACTGATTTGCAATTTCCCAATAGCCATGAGAAAATCTCAAATTTGAGATCATATACCCCAATAGCAGTGAATTTTTCAGTTCTGATTCTACTTTTCAAAAGTTTGCCTACATATGGTTATTTGTGTTAGAATAATCAATATCATTTATTTTCCTTACAAATAAAAGCACTTTTGAGTCTAACAAAGTTTTCAATGCCATAGCCCGGATTTGAACCACGGATCTCCCGGTTTCTGTCTAGTTGCCCTTAACCATTGAGCTGCTATGGCAATATGCCATGACTCAAAAGGGTTTACATGACAGTCAGGCAATAGATTAATTTGGTGTACATGCTGTAACCGCAGTATCAAGCAGCAATTAAGAGGCAGCAAATAAATTGAAATCACGATAATTAAAAAGAAGATAAATTAGTGAAAATGCTCTGCTAAACTCAGGGAGAGAAAGGGAGAGAAAATATTCTTGTAAAAATCTCCACACTTTGTGCAAGGAAAGGATCAATGTCTGAGAACTATAGAATAGTCACCAGCCAGGAATTTGTTGGGACAAAAAGGTTTTCAAGAGGCGGCAGAGCATGAACGCTAAAGGGATTTACTTCGCTGATTTGATAACGATGTATACCGTTACAGAGAGCCCGGTGTAGGCGTTCCCCAACTCAGGGTGGGCTGAACATCAATGAGTTAAATGAGTTTTGCAAACCAATGCGAAAATACGAAATAAATGAGAAACCAATAATAATGTAAGATTTGAGAAATGCGGAGAAGGGTGAGCTATTTTGGTCATATGATAAAGTTAGAGAGGGGATCAGAATAAAGTTCGAACTGAATCGCGAATTAGGAAAAACTTACTTAAAAGGTCATACTACGAGAGGAAAGACATGTTAATGTGTGTTAAGAAGGAGAAGTGAAGATTTATAAGCCTGAAATGTAGGGAAGTTAAGAATAGCACAACCAGCGTAAGGGGAAGCAGCATTAGAAGTTTATTATAGCAAAGTAGTCACCGTATAAAGAAGTAATAGAAACCGTGCGGAAGTAACTTTAAACAAGTAATCCAGGGTTTCCAGTAAATTGAATTTATGTTAGGAATTTTACTAACAGGTGGTCACCAATACAAGTCAATCAGAATCAGACAAACTTAGTAAGAATTAAACTAAATAATTTTGCAATGAACCAAAGTGTTAGTGATACAACTAAGAAGCAAACAACCACCAAAATCCATTTCCTACAACCATACACCTGAGGATAAGAGAACTCATAGCTCCAATTAGAACCCAAATCAAATAAGAACCCAATCAATTTAACTCTGGTATGTGGGTTTGCCGCAATGCTTAGGGTTTCACGGCTAGTGTTAATCCAATAGAATGTATTTCCCCAGCTTGTGGGCCGTGGTCCAATAGCAGCACACACTCACAGTCGCATTGAGATTAGCTGATAAAGAACCAATGGCAGGCAAGTAGGCATGGACAGACCGGCTATATTTGACGAGGCCTCGTGCCGAACGACATTCCAGCAAGTACCTAGCTTGAATCCTTTGAAGATGCTCGTCGGAGATATGAGCAAAACGTGAGGAGAATTTTCATCCTCTGGACCGCGACCCACAAGCCTGGGAAATACATTCTATTAGATTAATTTGGGATGTTAAAAAAACATAAAAGGATAAGAACATGAGTACCAGAGTGCCTTCTGAGCATTATTTTTATCGTGTTCTGTATTCATAAAGAATATTTTTCATTACAATTTAAAGAGCTCATTTTTGTGGTGTGGGAGTAGTGTGTCTGTCTCTCATTCAAGAGGTTCCAGGTTCAAATTTCAGTTAGGGTGAGTTATCCTGAGGAGGTTTCTTTCCAGGATTTTTGCTTATCCTGAGAAAATGAATGATGAGTAATTTTAAGCTTTATGAACCCCGGGGTTGTTAAATATCATTTTACCCATTTCATTCATTGTCCAATTGACCTGCCAGGTTAAAGTATGTTAAAACTTAAAAAACTAAGGTGGTTTGTGTGATATATGTTACAGAGCTGATTTTTGTTACCTGAAAAAGAATGCTTCCTAAATGAAGCTTTTATTTTGCAGCTCAGTGAAATATCTGAGGAAGGAGCTTTATCTCAGAGTGATGATGAGCAAATGGCAAAACTTGAGTTGGATGAAGAGGACTTATATCCAGTTGATAACAGCTGTAAAGAAAACAACTTTGTTACTGCAAATGATATTGAAACTTCATTGGAAATTTCTGGTAGAAATGCAGAAGAGGATGTTACACTTATTGATGCTACCGATATTTCACCAGTGAAGCATGAAACTTTAGCAGATCCTGAGGAAAATGCATCTGACAGTATGACATCCAGTGTAACTGCCAGTATGATGACTGAAAGGTATGTATGTTCATGTCAAACAGTTCATTACAAAAGTTACTCAAATCAAATAAATCATCACAAAAGTTACTAGTTAATTGAGGATCCAGTGAGCTCAAGGATTATAGTTGTTGAAATGTTGAGGCCCACGTTATCCTCTTCTGGGACAAATTAATTTTGGAAAATGTTTGAACCCTAGCTATAGATTTGTATGCATGCATCCAATCATATAACTCCTTATTCTACACTGAGTTGATAACAAATCCAATTTGTATACCAAACGAGCTGGTCTCAATCAGATTGCCTTAAATGGACCACTTTTGTTATTAGCATTATGAAGTGCTCATATGAATTTTGTGCTTATATTGAGTAGGAAGTCTTGGTATGACATGGCCTTTAATATACATTATATGGGATATTGCGTGCACTAATTTTGTGCTGTTATTTCAGTTGTTGCCTTATCAATTAAAATATTACTAACTAAAAATACCTAAAAGGACTAAATTCTTCTTCTTCCTCCACTACTTAGTGCCCCTAACACCAGATGGCAGAGGGATCGGAGCACCGTAGTAGTGGAGGAAGAAGAATGTTCATTTAGTCACCAAACAGCTGAGGATGAGATCGAATGATCTTGAAAACGTTTCAATTATACAACAACATAGTAAGTGAAGTTGAGTGTAAACATAGTGACTCATAAATGAAACTAAAAGTTAGGGTTGACATTAAAATTAAATTTCATGGCTGGGATTTGAACCATGGATCTCCTGGTTTCCATCCAGTCGCTCTTACCCATTCAGCTACCATGACTTATTTGCTGTCGTGACATTAAATTCTCCAATTGACTCGTATATTTCCCTGATAAACCACTAGGGGCTCTCACATCCAAAATACACCGTTTGTGGCGACTTACTGTTGTAAGTACTTGAGTCCCAGGCTTCATCATTTAAGACTTATTATTTTAGTTAATTGATGGAAATTAATCATTTGTTCTCACTAGCCGTATATAGGCTAAGGTTTTGAATAGATAGAGTCGACATGAAAAATTCAATGTCATGGCCGGGATTTGAACCACGGATCTCCTGGTTTCCGTCCAGGAATGGAGATTGAATTGACATTGAATATTTATGAACACTTTTCTTTTTCTTTGATAAATTGTGGGGGAAAAAAAAGTTTTCCAATCTTATGTACAAATGCGATAAAAAAAAGTAAAACAGTAATATTGTTTGTAGTACACAATACAACTATATAAGGAATGGGTTAAGATATCTCTAGCCCTCAAGTGTTAGTACTAAACTAAGTTGGTTGACTGAGGATGGGAGCAAGGGTTCGTGAATTCAGTTTCAACCAATTCAACTAATAAGGAAAAAAAAAAATTGACATCATTTTCTTAAGATAAGTGGATTTTTTGTTACAAATAGTTATATTTGTATAATACTTATTGCTTCACTGTAACTAGCTTCATTTTCTATGTAATTCTTAGTACTAACACTTTACTTCTTACAAATTACAATTTCTACAAATTAAAAGTGCTAAATGTGATCAAATGAAGCACTTTAGGAAGAAAGTAAGAAGAAACAAAAAATGAATAGTCTTCTGTTGTTTAAGGACGCACCTATCACCTCCGAGGAGTTCACTGAACCGGCATCCATTAGTCGACAACAGCTGATGATGTTAGGAAGTCCTAATGAAACGCGTTCTAGGTAAATACTAGCAATAAATGGAGCATTGAGTATTAGTTCGACTCAAAATTGTATTAATGAATAGTCTGCTGTTCTTACATTTTGATAAAACATGCCCTAATCATTCCATATTGGATTAGGTGCATGAAAGTGAAAACAGTATTTGCTTTAAATATTACAAAATGAAGCATTATTAACAGTGAAGTTTTGTTGAGCCACACCTGTTTACACTCACCTTCACTTAGTTTTAAAACTGCTGGAATGTTTTCCAGGACATTCGCCCTCTTCCTCAACAGTTTAGTGACTGACTCTCCCCCTTCCTTTTCTCTTCCTTCTCCTGTATCTGATCCTGTTGCCATCTGGTGTTAGGAAAGCAAAGTTTTAAAACTTCATTAAGTGGTGGGATTTCAAAATTTATAACATGCTCACTGTTTTTAATTATGTGGATTTTTTTCCCAGATGTCTAATTCTATTGGTGATTCTAATGGTTTCAACAGTTTTATATTTTGCCCAATGTTGTGGTTTTCTTTCCAAAAATGATTTGATAAAGGGGATTTGTCTATTTGCTTTAGTTTTATGTTTCTCTGGTGTTCCTTTAGCCTGATCTCCAAGTTTCTCTTCGTTTTGCCTATGTAGAGCTTCTCACAATCCTCACAATTGATCCGATAGATTCCAAATTTCAGTGTGTTTTGAATTTTATTCTTAAGAGGCTTGTTTAGAACGCTCTTAAGGTTGAATTTATTCTGTGGGGCCAGTTTTATATTGAATTTTTTGAAGATTCTTTCAAATTTTTTAAAAGCACAGGGGTGTTGAGCAAATTGTTTATATTTCCAATTTTGGACTGAAAGTGGTTTTAGTGTTGCATTTGACGAGATTTCGTTTTGCCTTTCTTTCTTTTTGAGCATGCTCCTAATGAGATCAGGATTGAATCCATTTTCCTTTGCTACTCCTAGTATACATTCTCGTTCTTTTTGAAAATCCTCCTTGCTCATTGGGACACTGTATAACCGTTGGATCAAGCTTCTGAAGACTGCCAGTTGATGTGAAATTGGGTTGCAACCATTCCTCTTGATGTAATTGTCCACATGTGTGGGTTTTCTATGTATTCCGAATTTTAAGCTATTTTGGTCTCTCATGATTTTTAGGTCTAGGAAAGGTAGGATGTTGTTTTCTTCTATTTCCATTGTAAATTTTATGTTTTTATCCTGTATGTTCAAAAGTTATAGGGAGTCTTCTGTTTGTTTTTAGGAATGATAGCAAATATGTCCTCAACATAATTTCGCCACAATTTGTAAATTTCGGGGAAGGCTTTTACTATATGGACTTTGAGGTGACTCATATATAAATCTGCTAGCAAGGGTGACAGTGGGCTGCCCATTGTTAGGCCTTTTGATGGTTGTTAGAATTTTTTGTCGAATGTGAAGAAATTGTGTCAAATGCATAGTTCTGTCAAATTTATAATGTTGTCTATTTCTGTAGAGTCTAATGTGGTTAGATACAGCCATTTTCTGAGAAGGTTTGGTATTTTTTCAATCGGGATACTTGTGAACAGTGATTTGACATCAAAAGAGACCATTATGTGGTTTGAAGGAATATTGTAGTCCTGTAGTTGATTTATGAGTTCTAAGGAGTTCTCTATTCCCAAACTCTCGAATTTCTGGAATGATTTTAGTTTATTAACTAACCACTTAGCAATGCGGTATGTGGGTGAGTTGATACCATTTATGATTGATCTCATGCTGTTATCCTTGTGTACCTTAGGCAAGCAGTATAATTTGCTTTTTGTTAAAGTGTTAAAAACAATAGTACAATTTTTCATTCATCCTTGCAGAATAGTGATCTCGTAATGAAGGCCAGTTATAATCTCTTTCACCTGGCATAAAGAAATAATTTTATTTGTTTATTTTATCTCAGGATCATGTAATGTGATTTCCAGATCTTCTAAGACGGAAAGCAGTGGCTTTACAAAAGGGAGCAGCACTGGAACGAGAAAGAAAATTCGATCTCGGAAACGTAATTATCCTGTGGAGAGGAGGAGGGTAAGAGAAACCCTGAATCACCCTCCGGGTCCCTCAGGCTCAGCACAACAGTGAGTAAATTGCTAAGTTACACGACATATTTAGGAAAGGTCAAAAACAGCTTCAATTTTTGAATATAAATAATATATATGAGGGAGGTCTAAAGAGTTCTCGACTTCACCCAAAGATTGCGGCACTACTTGCATGATTTTTTTTTTCCTTACGTTGACATACATTTTGATAGACCTTAATAAAATTACAAGTAATTCCAGGCAATAGTTGACTGTAGGCAGTTATTTGAAGCAGTGGAAGTGTGCATTGCTTTGAAAATGGAGAAATTTGAGTATTGTGCTGTGATAAAATTCTTCATAAAAGAAGGTTTAACAGCTACAGAAATTCATTTGTGGATTGTAAACGTGTATGGTGACTCTTCACCTTCAGTTTCCACTGTAAAGAAATGAGCAGCTGATTTTGGCTCTTCTTTAGAACAAGTCCCCAGCAAAATATCGTCCAACATCGGAGGCAAGCACGAGCACTGACGGAACCTGCTGAAGTGACATGCGCCGACGTCAATAGCAGAAAATTTTTAACACTGCCAACATTGATCTAACAACTACACTATTTTTAAAAAGTTAACTTTCGATATTACTTAAATTACTTTTTCTTATCTATATTTAAAAAAGAATCGTCTGATATGACTTAACTTTCCACATGACAACTTTGGAGGACGTAAATCACAAAAAATTAATAAAAATCATACAGAAATCTACATCTACATTTAAAAAAGAATAAATAAATAAAGCTGTAGTCAGTACACTGCACAACAGTTTGCATATAAGACAGCTTGCTGGCAAAACTGTATGTAATCAGAAGCACTTGCGCAGGTGGCAATTTCGTTTTTTCAAACCACGTACCTTTAGCAACGGTCTCCGAAAACTGCTCTCCTGCAGGAAAATATATGGAATTTCCACCCCCGTTTTGTTATGGGATGTAGGGCGGCATCGCACTCCCCTCACAACATTCTAGTTGTTATTAAACTTTCATCATACAAAAACGGCATGCACTTTTCGTCATTTTTGCATGAAGGCGCAAGATCAATAAAACTTATAAATCGAGCCATGGTTTCAGATACAACTTCTACCAAATAACTTGCTTTACTGACTGCCAGGTCTCCGGTGGAAAATTCATTTTCAGATTTTACAGTTAAGCTACTACCTTGCTAACAGTGAAGTTTCGAACATCTGCAAAACAGATGCTTGGGTGATGATGCAAAGGTTGGCAACAGAAGCTTATGCCAATAACTGTGTCAGGAGCACTACAACTGCGTGGCCACTTTGGCATGTTCCGCCAGCCTTGTGCGTGCCTCCGATGTTGAACTTAGACAAAATTTCTTACGGGATATGTTCTAAAGAATATCCGCTGATTTTAAACGTGGCCAAGAAAGCGTCCAAGGTAATCCACGTAAAGGACATCCGAAAACTGTAACCACACCAGAAATCATTGAGAAAGTGCATGACATGATTTTGGAAGATCAGCGTACAAAGATGCATGAGTTTGTTAATGCTCTTGGAATTTCAAAGTAACATGTTGGTCACAGCTTGCATCAGGAATTAAACATGAAAAACCATGCTCAAGATAGGTGCAGCATATAATCACTCTGGATAACAAATGCATTTGTACAAGATTTTCTGAAAAGTGCTTGGCACTTTGCGCTGATACGTCACAGTGGATGAAACATGGATTCACCACTACACACTCAATCCATGCAGCAGTTGAGGCAGTAGAGATAAGCTGGTTCTTCAGCTTCGAAGAAGTCAAGGATGGTGTCATCAGCGGGAAAGATCATGGCGTTAGTATTTTGGGATGCCAAAAGATTTTTATTGATTGGTTTTCTTGAAAAAGGTAAAACCATTACTGGAGAATACTACTCTCAAATGAAAGAAAGACATTGGAAAAGTATGTATGGTCAAGGGGCAGAACGGGTTCACAATAGCAGTCAGTCAGGAAAATAGGATTTTGGAACTGTGAGGGAATAAAAAATAAAATTAATACGGGAATCTTACAGCACTTTTTGGGGGCGCTGGATTATTTAGCAGTGGTTGAAACATGGTTGAAAGATGAGATCATTGACATACGGGATTTTAGTTACGTAGGAAGAAAGGGAGAAGCATATGCAAAGAAAGGGAGACTATCTGGAGGCCTAGGTTTCTTTATTAGGAAGTCTCTGTGTAAAACAATGAAAGAATCATGGTCCAGGCATAAAGAAGTGCTTTGGGTTGTAATAGAAGATAAGGAGCTAGATGACAGCATGATATGTTTAGGTATAGTGTATAACCCGCCAGCCTCCTCACAGTTTCATAATCCCGAAATATTTTATCTGTTAGACAAAGACATTGAGAGGTTAAGGGATAAATACATTAACATTGAGATTATAATAATGGGATATCTAAATATAAGAATTGGGGAAAGTGACGTAAATCTAACAGATGATTGGGAAAATAATAACCTAACAGGGAAAAATGATGATATTAGACGTAGCAAGGAAGAGATCGTCGAGAGAGGAAGTGAAAAACTCATTGAATTTTGTGAAATAAATGCGCTTGACATTCTTAATGGGAAATACGGTGAAGATGAGCAGGGGGAATACACCTTCATAAATGCAAATGGCCAGAGTGTAATTGACTTTGTTTTCTGGTCCAATAATATTAGACATATAGTGACTAATTTTAAAGTGTCTAACATAAGTACCAATAGTGGTCATTTCCCATTACTAACATGTATTAAAATCAAATCTCAAAGTGTGGAAGCTGACAAAATAAGGGAGAAAATAACAGCAAATAGAGAACATGTTAGATATAGGTGGAAGGAAGAGCACAAGGCAAACTTTGAAAATCTTTTAAATTCCGAGAGAGGGAAAATATGTCAGTATGGCGTACTATATAATTCGGAAACCTTTGAAATTGAAAAGGCGATGAATATCTTAAATTTCATATTGCAATGGGCAGGGGAACAGATGAAAGTTAGAAACAGGCAAATTATTGAAAGTGACACATGGTTTGATGAGGAGTGTAAAATAAATAGGTATTGTAAAAGCGAAGTTGGTAAAATGGAGAGAATCAGGGAATATCAAACTGAAAAAACAATATGTGCTAAGCAAACATTATTATAATAAGTTGCTGAAAAATAAAAAATCTCAATGGAGGAAAAGAAATGCCAGCAAATTAATCAGTACTATTACTGAAAATAATGTAAGTAAAATATGGAAAGGTATTAAGACATTATACAAAAAATATATTGTCAAATCTAACATAACTCAAGAAGAATGGTTAGGGTATTTTGCAACTTTATATACATTTGAAAGCTTTAGTGTAGGGAGGGTAATCCCAGAAATAGTAAATAATTTCAATGAAATCTTGGACAGTGTCATAACAGATGAAGAAGTAATGAATCAAATTAAAAAAATTAAAAGGAACAAAGCACCAGGTATAGATGGTATACCTGGAGAGTTCATTAGGGAATGGAGCAAAGACGTAAACCGAGTTAAAGTTCTAACATCATTGTTCAACTCAATGAAAACCAAAGGGTATATACCTAAGAGTTGGAAAAAAGCTATTATTCAGCCAATTTATAAAGGTAAAGGGGATATGGATATACCCAATAATTACAGAGGCATAGCACTGTAATCGAATGTGGGAAAAATTTATACGGGTATCTTGGCAGAAAGGCTGCAAGTCTGGGTAGAGGAGCATAATATTCTTTCAGAATTCCAAATGGGCTTCAGAAAGGGGAGGCGGACAGTTGATAATGTATTCATCATAAAAACACTAGTAGATAAATACCTAAAAAATAAGAAAGGTAAATTATATATGGCTTTTATCGATTTGGAAAAAGCTTTCGACCGGGTAGAGCTGAAACTGTTGTGGTATAAGCTGTTAATGAAAGGAGTGAGTAATCAAATGGTAACTATACTAAAAGAATTGTATAATGAAAATACATTTTGCATAAAATATGAAGAAGGGGCACTAACTAAAGAAATACAACTAGAGGGAAAAGGACTAAGGCAAGGGTGCAAGCTAAGTCCAATTTTATTCAATTTATTTATTGATGATTTATTACAAAATATAAATAAGAATAATAGTCTCATACCAGTAATAAACAACTTACAAGTCCCAGGTTTACTTTTTGCAGACGATTTGGTAATAATGTCCATTACCATTAATGGGTTAAAAATATCTTTGCAAGAGGTGGAGAAATACTGTTCAGAGTGGGGCTTAAAGGTAAACAGCGAAAAAACTCAAATTGTAGTATTTAAAAAAGGAACTAAATTGAGTAAATATGAAAAGTGGAAGAAGGGAGAAGCTGAATACAAAGTAGTGCGTGGCTGTACTTACTTAGGATTAAAATTAGATGCAGGAGGCAAATGGGAAAAACAAAAGAAATCAGCACTGGCAAAAGGGAAAGCAGCAATGATGGCTGTGAGAGGGTGTCTATATGAAATGCCGGAGATGGAGATGAAATGGTTGGAAAGAGTATATAGTTTTGTAGTCGAGGCCAGAATGCTATATGGCATTGAAATATGGGGGCTTGAGAGTGGGTGGGAAGTTGTGGATCAGATACACAGGATGTTCTGTAAGGAAGTTTTGGGGCTGCCAATGGCAACAGCAAACGAAGTTGCTCAAATTGAAATGGGGAGAGTAACAAGGAAAGGGTTAATAATGGAAAGAGCCTTGAAATACTGGCTGAGGATCTTGAATTTAGATGAAGGCAGCTTATTGCAACAATCTTTAAAATATCAAGAAGCAAGTCAGCAAAGCTCGGGCTGGGCAAGCACTCTACGAAACAATTTAGAAAATAATGGCTTAGGGGATATTTGGAGAAAAAGAGAGAGAAATTATAAAGGTTTCTGGAAGGGTGTTAGAAAAAGATTTGAAGATATAGAGATTCAAAAACTGTTCAGCCAGTTAGGTGAAAAGAGGTCATTGGTATATTATGTTTAGTTAAAAAGTGGCTGGGGAAGGGAGCAGTATATAGATAAAACCATTAATGAAGAAAGGAAGGGGATAGCATGGCTAAGAGCAGGAGTGTGGGGGCTAAAAGGGCAGCGGATCCCTTTTTACAACCGGCGGCATACACACAAAGAGGCTTTGTGCAGCTTGTTTACACAAAGGAACTGATAGGCAGACAGTGTGATAATAAAGAGCTTGCATAAGCAGTTAAAGATAGCGTGAGATAAAGGACTTGCCAGCATGGATAAAGTTTCCCGTTTAGAAAATTATAGTGATATCTTGATTGACAGAGAACAGTCGATTTCTTGTCTGTTCCAGGAATCTCTCGAATTTATCAATGAGGTATTTAAGAAGGCAACGACTCGCCAAGAGCAGTCGTAAACAGAGCAGTAGTAGTAAACAGCTGTACAGATGTTGTAACAGGAGTGCTTTAAATAGATGTAATCAGAACGTTGTTATTGTGATCATCGACCTTGGTAGACTGTGATTGTGTATGTGACGTTATTCTGTTAAGTAAGAATGGAACAGAGTGTATTTCTACGGAAATAAAGAACATTTTGAATTTCTTCAAGTCGAACTTTTAATTCTACGAACCCAAAAAGTCACAATATTAAAGATTTATCTCTTAATGGACATGTTTCAATATCAGAAAATGTAGGTTGTAGAAGTGTTGATGGCATAAAGGTCATATCTCTGACATAATTCTGTCTAAATGAACTGAATAGTGTTTTTTGAAATAAACTTGTGTGTTATTTAGAAAATAACTTTAAAATGAAATATAAAATTTCCTTCTTGAACTTCTGAAGAAAATTTAGTTTTGACTGGAAAGAAATGTTAAAAAAATAAAAAGTGTTAAAGTAAGTTTTTACATAAAATGTTTGAGCCATTGTAATAGAATATCTGATTGCCTAAAATTATGGATTAATTTTGAGAAATTTATCTAAATTGTTGTACTAAATAGTTATAATAAAATATGTATTGTGTTCCTAACAAACCTCTATTAAATTTGATTGTTTAAAAGCACAATTCTTTCTACAGGTGAATTTTGTAATGGATTAATGGAAGAAATTATTATACCTAGTCTTGCCATAAATACTGTTACAAATATTACACAAATATAAATATTTGTTACTAAATCTCCACTTAACTTAAGAAATTATAGATGAGTCGTATTTATTACACATCAGCTTCACTTACGTACCTAATTTGAGGACAATTTTCGCGAACCATGTCCTCAAATTAGGTACGTAAGTGAAGCTGATGTGTAATAAATACGACTCATCTATAATTTAATAATTATTTCGCTTCACTGTGGTGTTCCAATACAGTTATATTTCGATCAATTTGTTAAGTTAGGTGGAGATTTAGTAACAAATATTTATATTTGTGTAATATTTATTGCTTCACTGTAACTAGCTTAATTTTCTATGTAATTACTGTTACAAATTTTTGAGACATATTGTACATCCGGTTTGGCAGTTGACAACTGCGTGTGTGCACACCTGAACCTTGAACCATTGTTAGCTTGTCTTTGAAAGGAAGTATTTAGCTCCAGGTTTCACCATGGAATGGGGTGAATATGAAAATCATGTAGCCATCATTGCATTGCATACCGTCCGATATGACTTAACGTTGGAAGACATAAAATTTAAAAAAAAAAAAAAGGCATAAAGTTCAAAAATGTGCAAGTGACATTTTCAAGATGCTGCAAAAGCTGAAAATCAGCTGAATGTTTATGTACCGCACCATTGAGTTATTCACTGCAACTAGGACTGTAAAAGGTTGGCCAAGGGAAGGTCGACCACACAGTGTTAGGACTGCAGCAGCGCAAAAAGCAATGGCAGTTTTTGTTCGGATAAATCATGTGCGGAAGTAGGCTATCTTGTCCCATAAAATGAACATTTCAAAAAGGACAATATCCAGGTTTCTGTCAGAGGACCTTGGACTAAGAGTTTATCGCTGACGTAAAGGACATTATCTTGACACACGCCTAAAGAAGCTGAGAGTACTTAAATATTGACGTCTCCTACAGTGTTACGCTCAAAATGGTCATCAGAACATCCTCTTCACTGATGAAAAGCTTTTATTGAGGAATCTTTCAATGTGCAAATTCTCAGGGTTTATGCATCATCATCTCGGGAAGCCAGTAGTAAGGTTCCTAAAGTTCAGAGGGCCCATCATTCCTCCTCAGGAATCAGGAATGGTGTTGGGGGGGGGGTGAGTTATTCTGGTACCACCCAGCAACATTTTTGCGAAAAGGGTGTTAAAACCAGCACCATAGAGTATGCAAGCACTGTTTTGGAGCCTATTGTAAAGAACTTGAGTGGCACATTGTTTCAAAACCAACCACGGACTTTACAGCAGGATTCTGCCCCTACCCACAAGGCCAGGTTAATGCAAGCATGGCTTCAGTGTCATGTCCCTGACTTCATCCATTGGACTACCAACTGTGGTCACTGCTTGAGGGCATCGCCTGCAAGAGGAGACATTCCCACCATTACTAGTTCAAAGCCTTCCTTGTTGTCAGCAGTGGCAGATTTCCCTGTTCCGACATAGAAAAGTGGCCACAAAGACTCAGAGCCTTTATTTTGAAAAGTGATTGGCCTGTAGGTACAACATACTAGAGGCCAATTAAAATATTTTGCATGGTATTTGCATTTTTCACTTTTCAAGTTGTAACAGTATTTATGGCTAGACTAGGTATAAAAGAAGCTGGAGACTGTAACATATTTTTAATTACAGTAATTAGTATTGATTTTGAAATGAATGTTTTATACATGTTTCTGGGTCATTTGAGTGAAAACTGAAATTAGAACCAAAATATTTATATTTTAAATTAGAGTATTTCAGTTGTTTTTGTATACTCATTCTGAGGTATGCTATTTTCATGCAGGACAAGTAGTGAAATATCCATGCCAGCAACAAAATTACCTCTTTCTGATTTACTCTCCCCTGTTTCAGGTCTGCATCCTCAGCAGTTGGGGTGGAAAATGTAAGCCAGCGTGTCGATCTAATGCAATATGCAAAGCGAGAAGGGCAAGGTGATACACAAAAAGCAAAAACAATATTGAAGGTATGTATACCATCATCTTAAACCAGTGATCCCCTTTGTGACGGATTATGAAGTCAGCTTCATACACTAAATGAATGACAATTTATTATAATTTTGTTACCATTGCTTGCAGATGCAGATGCGTGGAATAGATTTATATTATTATTTATAAGGAGAATCCATGATTCTCTGTAGATATCGTCTTAGAATAGCTCTGTTGTAGCCATATATCTTATTCAGTTTATTTTCTAGGAACTCTTAGAAACGATTATGTAACAAATGAAGCTAATCCTTGTTTCACGTAAGCTTGCCCAGTATCTCTTACCGGTCACGTGACCTAATCACCTCTCATTGGCTGCTGTTGTGGTAAAGACTGTCGTGCGGTAAAAAATAGTTCGTTATTTAACATGGTGATATATCTGTGTATAACTATGTGTTGGAAGAGAATTGTCAAATTTATATTTTCGTAACTGTTTTAATTAAATATATTACGCAACACAGTTGATATATCTGAAATCCATGTTAATTCTTAAACAAAGTAAAGAGGAGGTTCCTTTACTCTCAAGCATATGACACGACAGCACGTGCTTCAGCAGCACATATTTGTTTATATGACTTTTATCACTGACCTTGTTTTGAACTGGATTAGTCATATATCGGCATTCGAAGGTTGTTGTGCCTACTGCGAAAGCTAAATTATTTTATTGATCTTTTATTGCGCGTGTACTTATATGAATAATGGCAGAGTCTACTGCCAGTTTTTCGCTGAAGTATCGCAAGGGTAAATCATAACAAACAGGTGAAAAAAGAATTGCGGTGCATGTGTTTAATGCACTCACAGAGAAAAATCTTTGTCATTGAGAGAAGTCGAACAGCTTAGCTCTGAAGTTAGAGGTGTGAGTGTTAGACCCGTAGGAACATCGCGATGTGAAATTGAGAAAATAGTTTAACTTACCACTCCTGGCAAAAGCAGGAATAAACAAAAGTGTGTGCTCGGAGAAAATACGTGAAAAGTGCTGTGCGTCGTCATGTGTATAGTTTTTTCTTTAGAAACGAACTCCCTCACATAAATAACATTTCGTCTGCTGTAAATGAGGATGCAGATTCACCAAATTTCAGCAGATTGCTTATACAGCTGGGGTTTGTGAATGAAAAAAGAGGCAAGAAAAATGTGTTAAAAAACAGAGGCGATATTGCTGTGTGGTGAAGACGTTATTTAAGGACAGTCAGACTGTACCGAGTTACAAGTAGTAAAATACACTACCTTGACCAGACTTGGGAAAATGAAGAACACATGAAAAGTAAGGTATGGCGTGACATGACTTTTTAGACTGAAAGACCAGCAGTTTTGCAAGGTATGTATGCGGGTTTTAAAAAATCCCAGTGGAAAAGGCCGAAAACATTTCATTATAAACTTGTTTCAGTTACATTGCTCAGTTATTTAGTTTCAACTTGCTCATTTCATTATAAACTTGTATTTTTGCATGCCTTCATATCCTTATTTGTATGATTTTATCATACCGGCAGTTATTATGACTTTTACTGCAGGTTTAAACGTGACGGGAGGGCACCGTCTATGGCCTATGGCGCGAAAGCATTAGCCAATTAGGACGAGGGGGAAGGTAGTTGAACGCGGAGTGATACATGTCAGCAGGGCAAGGTTATATGAAACAGAGTATAGCTACAGTAAAGCAATGAATATTACACATATATAACTATTTGTAACAAAAACTTCACTTAGCTTAAGAAAATTATATTAATTCTTCTTTCTAATTGAGATTGATTTCACAAACAAATTGCTTGCATCTTCAGTCCATCAACACACCTGGTTGTCAAGGAAATAAAATGAGACCTATTGTTAATTGTATAAACTCACCAACTTACAATTTAGCTAAATGGCTACATAAAAAATTTAGTAATTTTGATAAATTTGAGTGTTTAAGTATTAAAAATGTTTTTGAACTAGTAACAAGATTGACAGTGTTGTATTAACTAAAACTGATAGAGTATATGGGCTGCCAAAAATTCACAAAACAGGGAAAGACATGAGACCTATCACTAGTAGCACGAATGCCCCCTCATATAATTTTGCCAAATGGTTACTAAATAAATGCAATAGTTTCCCGAAATTTGAAAGTGCAAATTCAAATAACTCTTTAGATCTAGTAGAAAAAATCAAAGATATAAATTTGGACAAAAGTGACAGAATGGTTTCATTGGATGTCACATCTTTATTTCCAAGCTTACCAACAGAAAAATTACAGACTGTATTTAAAAAATGGCTAACTACAATAAAAATGGAAGCATTAGAAGCAGAAGGATACATTTCTCTAACAAAAATATGCATTGAACAAAACTTCTTCAGCTTTAATGCAAAACACTACAAGCAGAAATCAGGGTTATCAATGGGCAAACCACTTTCACCTTTTTTGGCTAACTTATTTATAAGTGCATTTGAAACACATATTAAAAAGGCCTTCCCATTGATCTTCAAAGTTTGGTATAGGTGTGTTGACAGCATCTTTGCAATTTCTCGCGTTCCCCCCTGCCACTTGCGTCACTTTTGCAGCAACCTTATGTCATTGGCAAATGCTATTGATTGTTCTTATTCGGAGTTGATTTATTAGTGCTGTCTAAGTCGTGTCCACGGCTGCTTATCGGCTACGGCTTAAGGAGAGCATGCTGGTATGGAGATCTCGGGTTCGTGGGAAGAGAAACAATAATAAATTATGCACTAATAACTGTTTATTCCACTCACAGTTTTCTATCAAGTCCCCGGTAAAAAAATGTTTTCACTACTTGTCTGCACAGCTGGCGTTTCCCACCAACACTTCTCCCCAACTGGCCTCAGGTTTTGACCTGCATTCCTCTCTCTAAAGGGAGCGTCTGTGTTGGGGGATGAGGTCATTAACCAGCCCTCGTTTTCTGTTTGAAAAGGACTAAGGAGCATTCTTTGCATGTAGTGAAAACATTCTTTCGTTGGGGCATTTTTTTACACACAGGTTACATTATTTCATATACATATATATTAATGAGGTCCTTATAAATAATGCCTGAAATTGTACCAAATAAACATTTAGATGATACATTAAAATTACTCAATCTGCAAGAAAGGACTATAAAATTCACAATAGAAAAGGAAATCAATGGACTACTCTCTTTTTTGGATCTAAATATCATCAGGAACAACACAAAAATAAAATTTGGAATTTACAGGAAACCAACACATTCAGAAAATTACATAAAAAATAATAGCCACAACCCAATTAAACATAAACATGCAATAATAAACAGCCTTACACACAGACTAGTCAAAGAAGAATATTTCAAAGAACAAAAAGCAGTACTACACATAGTGGAAAAAAAAAATGGATGCAACAAAAGTTTGGTGTTGAAGAAAATTAGAAAAGCTAAACTAAAGAACATCATTAAGGAAGCAACCACATTTACAAAAGAAAAAGAAAGCAACAGCATATTCAGTTCATTCACATATCACCCAAAAACATTTAATAAATTTAAAAAGATCTTCAAGAAACAAAATATCATCTTGGCACCTACTAATAGACACTCAATTTTAAAATTGTTAAATTCAAAAACAAAAAATGAAATCCCATCAGTTAACAGATCCGGAATATACCAAATAAGTTGTAAGAATTGTGAAAAAGCTACATAGGTCAAACAAAAAGAAATCTAAAAACCAGAGTCAAAGAGCACTTAAGAAACATCAGATTGAAACAAGATAAGTCAGCAGTAGCATTTCATTTTTGGAATGAAAATCATGACATTGATCCAAATCCAAAATTATTAAAAGGAGTGATAAACCAAAATAAACTGACAACATGGGAGAACATATTCATATGGAAAAATAAGGATCGCGCAATGAACTTTGAAATCCCACCAGTAGATAATTTGACAAAAAAGTTCATAGTTCCACCACCAGAGAGAGAGAGCAGACAACAGATGCCAGTTGGAAAGAGATTGAAAATGGAGGTGATTGCCTTTGAAACTAGTCTCTCATTAATATAAAAAAGTAAGTGAGGAGTATCAATAAACCAACTACAAATAGTTTTTGCAATTATTAATTTTTGTTTGGATTAAAATTTTTTCACTTTTAATGGTGAATTTTTTCAACAAACTTCTGGCGCAGCAATGGGTAATCCTCTTTCACCTTTTCTTGCTGATCTTTTTATGAGATTTTTCGAAATGCAGGTCACTAAAGCATTTCCTTTGATTTTTAAAACCTGGTATAGATATGTTGATGATATTTTTGCTATTGTTCCTGATAAACAAATAAACGATGCTTTAAAATTACTAAATTTACAAGATAAAGCTATAAAATACACATTAGAAACTGAAATTAATGGATTTCTTCCTTTTCTAGATTTGAAGATAATAAGAAATAATAAGAAATTAGATTTTGGTATTTATATTTTGGTAATTGTATACTTATGTTACACTTAAATGAAACATTTATTTTTCTTATTTTACTAACCACATTTCTGGAATATGTTCAGTGATAATATTTTAATTTGTTGAGATTTTCATAAACTTTTCTTAATGTTGTATGTTGATTGTTTTATATTGTAGGGCTATGCTGAAATTCCATCTGTACTGGGTTTGCAGTACATGCGTCGTATACGTGGAGATAAACTACTGTGCTGTAAGATCAGCCATTTTTCAGGTACTTGCTAACGGAATCCCAATTCCAAGTGGCACAGAAGCTTTCCAGTACCTCTCTCAGGCTCTTAACGATAAAAAGTGTAAATGGCTTCAAAACTGGACGTTTGCTGGTCGGCTGTCTTATAACGAAAATAATGTGATGCAGGGAATGAAAGTATGCCTACAGTATCTTGACAGTGTGGTAAGATTGTGTATTTATTAAAATAGTTCTATAAATTCCGCAATTACAAATACAATTTTATACAAAAATCCTTCTTATATTAAAAGTTTTTTAAAGTCAGAGCATCCATCCCTTTATCTAGTTTGGTACGAGGGCTATTCAATAAAGAATGATCACAACTTTTTTTTGACACCGTACCTTTACTCATCCTCAAAATTTTGATGGTCCTTCTCAAAATAGTCTCCCCTGAATGCGATGCACTTGTCCCAGCATTTCTGCCAGTCTTCAAAGACATGCTGGAAACCATTTTTTGCGATATCCTTCAAAATTGCCTCCGCAGCCTTCACCACTGCTTCTGATGATGGATAATGCCTCCCACGAAGGCGTTTCTTCAAGTTAGGGAATTGAGAAACGTCATGTGGAGCTAAATCCAAACTATAGGGAGGGTGAGAAATGCACTTCACATTGATTTTTGCAAGATATTCAGCAACAACATTGGCAATATGCAGCCGCGCATTACCTTGGTGCAGCATCCAGCCTGCTTCACGAAAATGTGGTCTTTTGCGCCTGATATGGACTTGCAATGTTTTCAGGACATCCCTGTAGTACTGTCCAGTTACTGATGTGTGTGCAGGTACAGCATGTTGATAAACCATTCTGTGAATATCAAAGAATGAGATTACTATAACTTTCCCAGCAGAATCAATCACTTTTGCTTTTTTGGGGGTTGGTGATGAAGGAGATTTGCACACTGAGCTATGCTGTTTGCTCTCAGGATCAAATTGATGTAGCCAAGTTTAATCAGCAGTGATTATTACGTTTGAAAGAAACTCCGGATTCTCCTCTAACATCAACTTCGAATGTCCTTTGTTCGGGAATCAACAGTGTGGGAATACCGCACACAAACACGTCTCATGTGTAATTTTCCTGTTACCAACGTGTGGGTGGCACCCAATGAATTGTTCAGTATTTCAGAAAGTGATCTTAAGGTAATTTGTGGAACCTCTCTCACAATGGCAGCAGCAGTGTTGTTGTTTTCTTCCGTAAGAGCAGTAACTGGAGCACCGGATCCACCTTCCTTTGAAATTGATTGTTTACCCTCATTAAACATTTGAAACCACCTTCAAGCTGTGCTGTAGAGAAGAACAAACTTTCCATAGGCCTCCTGTAACATTGTATAGGCCTCAACTGAAGATTTGTTGAAACGAAAGCAGAATTTCAAAGCCACATATTGTTCCTCATGTTACGTCCATTGCAGTAGTAGGCGATACTGAACATGTCTGAACTTGCCTGGTTCTCACAAATGGGAACCAGGAGTACCAACGATGAAACTACTATGGCATGTTTGTTTCACATTAAGCTAACAGAGTATAAGATTGAATTTTAGTGCGAAAAATTATGACCGTAAAAAAGTTATGATCGTCCTTAATTGAACAGCCCTCGTTGCTTTTCATATGCTGCATGTTGTACAGTAATTGCTAAATATTGGTGATTAAATCGCTTTTTGCAAATAAGGGTAGTAAAACAAGTTTTTACACAGAAAATGAATATGAAATTAAGTAAAACAAGTTTTTGTTAATACTATTAAACTAATACATAAAATACTGAAGCTAATTACAGTTAAGCAATACAAATATTACATTAAAACTAGTTTTCTGCCTCAGCATATTGGCCAGAACTCTTCCAGCAGAAAAACTACAATTCATCTCATTCTGATACCAAATCATCAACAAGAGGAAAAAGAAAGAAACACATACACACACACATTTATATATTTCATCCTTAAGATCATGTTTACATGATATGGAATCGTCAACATTATACAATAGAAATACAGTTCAATTTACAGTAAAATAATATAATTAGGAATAATGCTTACTCACACACAGTCTTAATTAGCTAGTTCATACAGAACTATCCATTTACTTATTCCATAATTGAATGAAAGGCATTTTCTACATTTTTTTATTAGTGATAGTCTATTGAACAATTTAATCCCATTGTATTAAGCACTGAATTTAGCTAGGTTTGTTCTGCAATATTGTACATGTAAATTTTCTTTCTGCCTTGTACTATGAAAATGAATCTCTTTATTGTTTGGTAGCTGATGCCTTATTTCTCTGATATGGTTGATAACTTCTAATTTGCACATACTTGCTGTAGTCATGACCCTTAATGTTTTAAATAATTCCCTGCATGATGCCCTGCTCGATTCACCAGCCATTATTCTTAAAGCCTGCTTTTGCAACCAAATACTTTTTCTGATTCCGTTGAAGCCCCCCAGAACCTTATTCCATACCTTATATGACTATGGATGTATGCAAAGTATGCATTTCTAACCACTTTCGTACTAGTCACCCTTTTCAGTGTATTCACACATATTTTTCTGCATAGCATATTTATATGCGCCCCCCATTTTAGATTTTCTGTTTTAACTATCCCCAAGAATTTAGTTTGATCTTGGTACTTTACTATCTCACTATCAAACTTTATTTGTGGCTTTACCATATTTCTATGACGACTTAAATGAAAGTTCACAGCAACAGTTTTATCTGTATTTAATAGCATTCTATTTGCCTCAAACCAGGATGCCACTTTCTCTATATTTTCATTTATTTTTACTTGCATATCTGTTCCTTGCTTGCTTTTATTAGCAGATTCGTATCATCTGCAAACAACACCACTTCAGACTCCTGGACACATAATGGGAGATCATTTATGTACATCAAAAAAAGAAGTTGCCCCAATATAGATCCCTGCAGAACCCCCTGACCTAATTCTCTCAAGTACTCTTTCTCTCTATGTCTCCTTTCTTTTAAGAGAATAATATATGAAAACGTTCTGTTTCACATATATGTAGGCTAATCCATGTGTAAACAGAGAGCAAAAATAAGTCATTTTGAGTTATAAGCTTACATGGTACTTGAAGAAATTATATTTGTCATACATTCTTGCAGGAATTCCAATAGGTTTTGTAAATGTGAGCAATTAATTTGGCATATTGTGACTAAAACAACTACACAAAGTTGCACGTAACTCACTTTGTCACTAAAATCCTTAGTCCAATGCTAACTGATCACTTTTAATTTTTACAAATGCACAGGATGCATAAACTTGTTCTGCTTGAACTTCCTGATGTTCACTGCTCACAGACTAATACTCACTTTTAACTGCGCAGTTGCCTGACCAACTGATTCACAACTCTGATAGTCACTGCTCAACTCATAACTAGCAACTGAATTTCAGGCTGGCTTTTTCCACTTCCTTTTTATAGTCTGCTGGTTACAGAAGAATTTTCGAAAAGCAAAATCTCTTAAATCAAAGAAATCGAAGTTCAAGTTGTTGAAGTTCATTCTTCTAGTTCTGATATTGAACAGTCTGGAACACCGGCATGATACAACAAAGGTGCTACTTCTGGTTCATAATGTCAGCAGCTGGCTTGAATCTTCTATTTTTTTTTTTTTTTTTCCCGGCAAACAAAAGAAATGGTGGAATGGGGTGATCCATACTAAATTCTTTTGCGAAAGGCATTCACTGCTGTCATTGCAATATTAATCTGTTTGAGACATTTTAATGTTCATACTTCAGGAAATTTTTATAACAATAATAAATAAATAAACAGCCCATAACATCCCTTAAGAGTAGGGCCTCCCACCCACTGTTGGGGTCGGTTTGGCCATTTCTTACAGGTTGAGCAAATGCCTGCAAGATCCCAGTTCCTTTTACTGAAACAAATTTGAAAACAGAATCAACTGCCGATATTTCAAAATTCATTACGCAATGTTTGTTTTTTAAAATAAATATCTTTTCCCAAACCATTAAATGTATCAGATATTTGTTTGCTTCACTGTTAATAACTTCATATTTTACGTATTTATTAGTTTCCAATATCTAGCACAGCAGTTAGGATATTGATCCAAAATTCATTTTGGATATTAAACTTCTTAATGTTTTACAAACCATTATAATTTGTGTAATATTCAAAACAGCTACTGACAGTTTTTATTTATATTAAGCATCTTTTTCATTTTATAATACTAAAATATGTGATTCAGAAAAAACTTAACATTATTGACTTTTATATACGAGGTACGTTCAGAAAGTAAGTTCTGTTTGGTATTAAAATTAAATTGTGTACAGATACAGAAAAATTATTTATTTCAAAACATTCTACAACTCTTAAACTACTTTTCCACATAACTCACGAAATTTTGCAGGCATTTGTCATAGCGAGGCACAAGTTTTTGTATACCTTCTTCATAGAAGTTTGCCGCATGTGTCTTCAACCAGTTGGAAACATTTTCTTTCAGCTCTTCAGCATTGTTGAAGTGTTGACTGCCAAGGAAAGATTTGAGATACAAAAACAGATAAAAGTCGCTAGGAGCAAGGCTATGGCTGTACGGGGGGTGGTCAAACACGTCCCAGCCAAATCCCTGTAGGATGTTTTTTGTCGCATATGCAGTGTGTGGTCGTGCGTTGTCGTGAAGAAACACAACACCTTTTGACAGCCGATAAATTTGAATTGGTTTCACTTTCCTAGCATTCAGAAAACGAATCACAGATCTGATTTCACAAGCGGCGGGATTTTCAATCAACACCGACATTGTAAACAAGCACAACAAAGCGTAAGTGGCTGACAGCGATCTCACAATGGTGCACGTTTCTTCTCCTTGATACACTGCGTCTACTGCACATGTGCGGAACTACAATCGCAGCTCTGCAGCAGAGATAAATTGAAGCAGAACTTACTTACTTTCTGGACGCCCTTTGTATTTTAAAGATTTAACATCCTTTGAACCTGTTAGGTCATATTGGACAATGAATGAATGATGAAACGGGTGAAATTATGCTCAGGTGAGCCCAGGGTCCATAGAGTTTAGAGTTACCAGACATTCATGTTTCAAAATAAGGGAAACCCCAGAAAAATCCTTAGTCAGATAACTTGTGCTGACCCATATTCGAATGTGGGACCTCTTGAACGTGAGACAGACACTGCTGCCACCTATGTTATGGAGGCGGCTGGTGTGTGTTAGTGTAGAGGTATCATTGCCATTGTAGGTAGCTATAGGAAAAATAAGTATGACCTGTATCAGTAAGTTCTGTTGTAAAAAGTGATGCTGGAGTAATGAAAATTTCAATATTGCATATAAAAATCAAAAACTGTGTGTGTTTTCCCCAAAAAAAAGAAATAAAGCAAAATATTTTGTTTATAAAAATGCAAGGTTTATTGTGGCCACATTTTACATGATTTGAGATGAAATTACCCATATGCAAGTACTTTTAACTATTTGATGTATCTCAAAGTCACTTTTTAATAATTATTTTATTGTGATAGGCATCTGTGCTGTCATCAGTTAATGACAATAAAGAAGATATGCTGGTAGCACTGCTCAATTCACAGCCCATTACGGATTTGCACATAATGGAAGCAGTCAAGCTTCATATGTTATACCATGCCATGCAGCTACATGAAAATGATTTATATGATCTTGAAGTTCCTTTCTTTGCAATCCTCATGTTTGCACGTGATACCTCCAAAACCCCTGAAGATTTTATGAATAACCATCTTCGTGAAGTTGGAGACACAGGAGGCTTAGAGCAGGTAAGATCTTGTTCTGTCATTATAGAATAGAATAATTAATTATTTTAATTTGCTTTCATGAATAAATAACATTTGAGAGTGAAATATGATCTAATTGAAGAAATGTGTTAATTGGTATTTAAACTCATTTAAAATTAGTCAGAACATATTTCAAAAGCAGGTTTGCTTTTGGAAACATTAATTGTTCTTTCACACTGTTGTCGACTAATGGATGTTGGTTTGGTGAACTCATTGGAGGTGATAGGTGCGTCTCTGTCAGTATCTTGATGAACTTGAAGTTTGGGTTTTCTTCAAAGGTAGTGTCGAAATTAAATTTCTTTCATATTTCTTTATGAAGACTTTTTCCCACGTGGTTAATGCAGCTAGTCCTTGGAAACTTTTTAATAAGTTGATTTCTTGTTCTATTACATGATTCTCCTTCCTAAAATGGTACGCTACTGCCAATTTATCTATTTTTTTTGTTCCTGATGTTCCTAAAATGCTCTTTAAGCCTAATGTTTAAATTCCATTTTGTTTTTCCAATGTAACAGTTGTCACTGCAAAAGCTGTGGCAATGACATTATGAAAATAGGTATTCATGGACATCAGTTTGATACAGGTAGAACAAACTCATGTGCGATATAGTAAAATTTTGGATTTATTTATAGCTTATAAGTTAACAGTAGAATGAAACTGGTGATCCAGTAGGATAAATATATTAGCAGATGTAGTCTTCAGTGATGAGGTGATAAATCTTGAATGATACTTGTAACATCTATGCATTTACTACTTCTGATTTCTTACGTTGTTCATAAATTTCAAACAGTGAAAAATCAGGAAGAAATTCAATGTCGTGGCCAGATTTTGAGCCACCCATCTTCAGCTTTCTGTGCTATTCGTGTGCTGTGGAAACATGCACTTAAAACACTTAACTATCCAACTGATTTACATTTCTCCTGGTAAATCACAAGGTGTTGTCAAATTAATTTTCAGATAATATACCCCAATGTTGACCTACAGTACTGTAAGTAGCTGCTTTTAAGTTTCAGGCTTCATAGTGAATCAACCAATGCTAATTAATAGTATGCCATGTATAGGCTAAAGTTGGAGAGGTAGAATCAGCCATGGTAGCTCAGTTGGTTAAAGCAACGTAATGAAAAGCTACAGGTCTGTGATTCAAATTCTAGCTGTAGTATTACTTTTTCAGTCTGATTCTATGAGGGCTGTTCAGTAAAGAATGATTTTTTTTTTTTTTTTGACAATGTACTTTTACTCATCCTCATAATTTTGATGGTCGTTCTCAAAATAGTCTCCCCTGAATGCGATGCACTTGTCCCAGCATTTCTACCAGTCTTCAAAGACAGGCTGGAAATCATTTCTTGAGAGATCCTTCAAAAACACCTCCGCAGCCTTCACCACTGCTTCTGATGATGGATAATGCCTCCCACGAAGGTATTTCTTCAATTTGGGAAATAGAAAAAAGTCACATGGGGCTAAATGAGGACTATAGGGAGGGTGAGGGATGCACTCAGGTTAATTTTTGCAAGATATTCAGCAACAACAATGGCAATATGCAGCCGCACATTATCATGGTGCAGCATCCAGCCTGCTTAACGGAAATGTGGTTTATTGCACCTGATGTGGACTTGCAATGTTTTCAGTACCTCCCTGTAGTATTGTCCATTTACTGATGTGTGTGCAGGTACAACATGCTGATAAACCATTCCATGAATATCAAAAAATGAGATGACCATAACTTTTCCAGCAAAAGCAACCACTTTTACATTTTTGGGGGTTGGTGATAAAGGAGATTTCCACACTGCTTTGCTGTTTGCTCTCAGGATCAAAATGATGTAGTCAAGTTTCATCAGCAGTGATTGCGTTTGAAAGAAACTCTGGATCTTCCTCTAACATCAACTTTAACTGCATGCAGACGTGCATGCGAATGTCCTTTTGTTTGGGAATCAAGTCTTGGAACCCATCGCGCACAAACACATCTCATGTGTAATGTTTCTGTCACCAATGTGTGGGTGGCACCCAATGAAATATTCAGTATTTCAGAAAGTGATCTTAAGGTAATTCATCATTCCTCTCTCACAATGGCAGCAGCAGTGTTGAAGTTTTCTTCCGTAAGAGCAGTAACTGGAGCACCGGGTCAACCTTCCTTTGAAATTGATTGCCTCCCCTCTTTAAACATTTTAAACCACCTTCGTCCTATGCTCTAGGGAACAGCAGACTCTCCATAGGCCTCCTGTAACATTGTATAGTCCTCAACTGAAGATTTGTTGAGACGAAAGCAGAATTTCAAAGCTGTATATTATTTCTTGCGTGTTACCTTCATTGCAGTGGTGGGCGATACTGCACATGTCTGAACTTACCTGGTTCTCACAGGCGGGATCCAGGAGTACCAACAATGAAACTACTACGGCGTGCATGTTTCACATTAAGCTAACAGAATATAATAAAATTGAATTTTATTACGAAAAATTATGACCGTAAAAAATTATGATCATTCTTTATTGAACAGCCCTCATACCTTCCTAACTTTAAGCCTGGACACAGTATGTATACAATACTGTGACTTTGTGGGTTCGTGGAATAAAAAGTCCAATTACACCACTCAACAATGTTCTTTATTTCTACCGACTTACAGTTTAACTCTTGCCAATTACACAAAATTACTTGCTGCACACAATTACAATTTACCCGTTCGTCCGTTACAACTTCACTTGTACTCGCGATTACATAAGCTCCGGTACACATTCACAGTTCGTACAGTCTTCCGTTGCACAACCCTTTCGTTCATTAACACGTCATCGACTAACACTGCCTTCTTACACCAAGAACTGTCTTCACTCACACACACTAACCAACTGATTGACCAACAACTGACTGGCTACACCAAAACCAACTCAACAACTGACTCACACTGTCTGTCTGTAACCCTCTTTATAGGAATATCGCCGGTTTCTGGTGTTTACACGATTGTTCTGGTAACAGAAAGATCGAGAACCAGGTGGAAGGAAAACAGACGCACAATTATGTTTCTTTCCGACCGCTGGCTGTCACCACTATAAGACAAACGAGGGAAAGGCGTGGCTAACCGAGCCTCCCCTGTCTTCCGTTGCCAGCTGCTCACAGGGCGTTTCAGCGCTCCCCGTCAGTGTTTGACGTGCTAGCGAAGGACGTGTTAATGAACGAGAAGACTGTGCGTGCATCGGAGTTTACGTAATCGCGAGTACAAGGAAATTGTAACGGACGAACTGGTGAATTGTAATTGTGTGCAGCACGTAATTCTGTGTAATTGGCAAGTGTTAAACTGTAAGTCGGTGGAAATAAAGAACATTTTTGAGTGGTGAAATTGGACTTTTCATTTCACGAACCCACAAAGTATTAATCAAGGATCAGTATTCATGCTCAGATTATGTGCAATGAATAGTTACTACACTGCATGGAGACATAATGTATAAGCACAACACAGGATGAAGATTTAGCATGTAGTATATTTTGTATAAAGAACTACTTATAACTATAACCATTTCTCAGTGCAGAAACAATAGATAAGGTTTATTAAAAAAGGCAGCTTAAATCTGAGTATGTGATTTCTGTATAATTTTTAATTAGTCAGAGCTTGTCTTATTATATGTTTCAAATGGGAAGAGTTGTCGCCTGTAGCTAATCAGATGCGTTAGAGCCTTCACCGTTGCCACCTCGTTATCCCCACTCGTTTTATATCTCCCTCTCTCTCGCACACTTGTGAGTATTCCTGGAGCTAGACATAAGGGAACGCAAACTGAATTTTCCAAAAAATTATAATAATGAAATCACAATTGCAACATGGATATTCTCATATTATGCAAATGTTTTAAATATTTAGTTTAAAGTTAATTATAGTTTATGAATTACTTCTTTTTCTAATCCAACGAAAATACCAGCGGTGCATCTGTATAGCTGTGAATGTTACTTACGTTAAGAAATAATTTGTCATTGTCATTGTCTTCATCGTCTGAGTACTGCAAATTTATGATGATAGTTTCCAAAATACCATTACGTGCTGTTTCTTTCCAAAAGTCTTCTTGTAGATTATCTGATGTCTCACACAGTTTTTCTAGTCTTGTTGTGTTCTTTGTCAATTTCTTCGTGAATAAGTCATTCAATGCCAGTCAGTTTAAAAAATATTATTTCTGTTTGCAATACAATTTGAGTCCACATTAACTCAATTGGATTGTTCTAGCAGTAGTAAGAGGGCGGGGGGAAGGTGGATCGTGTCTCATTGATCCAGCTGATACACTTTTGCATGGAAGAGTAACTGAATAATGTGTCTTTGAACTCTAGAGTAAATAGAGATTAGGAACCATTCATAAACAAAGATATAATGTGACCAGACACATTCTGCCAGACTAGCAAGAAGTGTATCGTTTCCTCTCATCGAATTTAACAAACATCTTGCTTATTCAAAGTACATATTTCTTTTACCACGTCATGTCAAATGTTTGCGTTTCAGTTCTGAGTAATTTCAAGTATACGTTCGTGCATACATGCCAACCAATAATGATATACATTACAGTGCTTATGTCACAATGCTTTGTTATAATGGTATCTACTTTATTTATTTGTATTAGGAAAACTAATTGAGCTAAAAAATTGTGAAGTTTTTATGGTTATGTTAAAGACATTACTCTCCTTCCACATGGATCAGTTTTCGCAAAATCTAAATTTTGGTCTTAGCGCGAATAGTATTTATTAGAGATTGATTAGGTTGGCGCTTGTCACACACCACCTTGGGGGAATGCAATATGACAACACTGCAGGACTTTTTTAATCTGCCTTTGGTTTTTTTTTTTTTTTTTTTTTTTTTTTTTTTTTTTTTTTTTTTTTTGCTTCAGAAGAAAGTTTATGCTGAGAGCTGTAATAGTTATTAAAGGCTTCAGAAATAGAGTAATTTGAAGAAGTGTTTTCACATTTAGTTTGAGTGGTTCTTTCCTTGTTTCTTTCTGACAATAAATTTTACTTATGTATCTGTATACTTTTTTGCATCTTTTCTATAATCAGCTTTTTCAATAAGGCTTTTTGCAATATGAATTTCTTTTTTACATTTTGCTGCCTTTCTTTGCATTCCTGTGTATCTGTTGGGTTATTGGACCATTCTGTTTTTTTTCCTTGCTATGTCCCTTTCTTCTTTTAACTTTGATTGTTCTGTATTCCAAAAGGGTTTGTAATTTTTAGTTTTTCCTCTTGGGATCCATTTTTTTGTAGCTTGAAGAATTATATTTGTTATTGTTTTATTGAGTTTATCTGCAGATGCTCCATGTTGAACAGAGTAAAGGTTTTGTTCAGTTTCCTCGGTAAATTTTGTCCAATTTGCTTTTCTAAATTTCCAAGAGTATATCAAATTTCGTCTGTTTATATTTTGTTTGTCATAAAATATTATGGATACTGCTCTGTGATCAGATCCTATGTCTTCAATGATTTCACTTGTTGTCTTATCTTTTAAATCCAGAAATTATTGCAGAAATCCCACGTAAAGCTGCAGTAGCAAATTTTAGATTACTTATGGAACATGATTATTTGGCCAAACACTTACACAAAATAGGAATTTATACAAGTCCAAATTGTCCTCTGTGCAACAAAGAAGAGTAAATGACTGAAGAACATCTAACCTGTGAAGCCCTACCTGCCGGACCCACTAAACAGAAATATTGGAGAGCAAGAGAGCTAATGGCTTCATTGCCAAAGCCTAGCATTTGAAAACAACACACTGCAGTACTCTGATTGGTTGCTCACCTAGTAGCGCTCAAGGACAAACACCTTCCCATTTGAAACACATTTTTTTATTATATATTTGTAGTTGCTACATCCTTATTATCTGTTAACAGGTGGAAATGTGTCTTCTGGCACATGCATTAGGAGTGACAATAAGAGTCGTTCGCCCATGTGCTTACGGAACAGATGGATTCATTTGTTCATATCCAGATTACAATGAAGGATATCTCCCTCAAATTTTTCTAATTGCTGAGGAAGATGTCCATTACAATGTGCTTGTGAACTGAGATAGCATTTATGTAGAGAAATGAAGAGTGTGATGTTTATTTTATTTCTTATGATGTAGTAATGAGTACAGTAAAAAAAGTGTAATGCTCAATGATTATTTGAAAACTATAACATCTGCACCGCAAATGCAATTCAAGGTTGTTTTTGCTTTTGACTTATAAGTACCAGTTTCTTTTCTGCCATATGGAAATGTCACATATGACAAGAAAAAATTTAAATATTTGATGATTTAAAGTGATGAAATATTTCAGGACAAATTGCAATTTGCAGCAATGATATTAAGAGTTTCTCCCTACTGCCAAAAAGTGTTATGTTTCTAAAGTAACAGATATACATGCATGTTACTGCCATTTAGCATGTATCTTATCTGAAAGATGTTTAAAGAAGCATATTTATTGTTCAAAGTATAAACTTGAAGAAGCGTATGGACAGTGAAGCACAAACTAGTACAAAATTGAATCGAGAATATATTGACACATTGCTTCACTCACACTGTTTATTCACAGGACATGTTTCAAGAGCTCTTGCTCCTATCCTCAGCTGATACTCGACTAGTGCAAGTTGTAGTGGTTTCTTCTTTCTCCGTATTGTCAATAGATGGCGTGATGTATTTGTCAAAGATGTCCGGTGGTGGAGTTTCAAAATTCATGACTCTATGACGATTTTTGTTAATGAAGATTTTTTCCCATACGGAAAGGTCTATGGGGTGATTAACGTATTTTATTAGAGATGTTTCCAAATTGATGTCATGTCTAGTATTCAAAAAATGAAAAGCCACTGCTGATTTTTCTGTTTCACCATTTTTAATGTTTCTCATATGTTCTTTAGTTCTGATGTTAATATTTCTTTTTGTTTTTCCTATATAAATTTTAGGGCAAGTTTCACATTTGATCTCATAGATTCCAGGTTTTTCTTTGGTATTGATTGAATTTTTGGGAGGGCCTTTTAACCAATTTCTGATATTAAACCTGTTTTGAGGTGCAAGAGTTATGTTGTGTTTTGAGAAGATTTTTTGGAATTTGTTATAGGCTGATGGGTGGAAGGTGAATTTTTTAAAAAGTTTTTTCTCTTTTTCTCCTGTAGGTTCTAGGGTGGTGGTTTCTTTTATTTTCTTAGCTTTGTTGAGTCTGTTAACAGTTTTGTCTACTAAATTTGGGTTGAAACCGTTGGTTACAGCTACTTTTTTATTTGTAGGTATTCTTCTTGATAATCTTCTCTGTTTAGTGGAAAGTTGATCATCCGAAAGATTAAACTGTTGAAAATGGCATGTTGGTGTTGTTTTGGGTTGAAACTGTTGTTCTTAATGTAATTATCTGTGTGTGTCGTATTCCTGTAGATACCAAAAGTGAGTTTGTTGTACATTTTTTTGATCTTGATGTCCAAAAAGGGGAGCACACCATCCTCTTCTGTTTCCAATGTAAATTTTATAGCTGGATTTTGTATATTCAAAAGTTTAAGACCATCTTGTATGAGTTTTTTAGGTACTATTGCAAAAATGTCGTCAACATAGCGATACCACACTTTGAAATAATTTGGAAAGTGTGGTATCGCTATGTTGACGACATTTTTGCAATAGTACCTAAAAAACTCATACAAGATGGTCTTAAACTTTTGAATATACAAAATCCAGCTATAAAATTTACATTGGAAACAGAAGAGGATGGTGTGCTCCCCTTTTTGGACATCAAGATCAAAAAAATGAACTACAAACTCACTTTTGGTATCTACAGGAAACCGACACACACACAGGTAATTACATTAAGAACAACAGTTTCAACCCAAAACAACACCAACATGCCATTTTCAACAGTTTAATCTTTCGGATGATCAACTTTCCACTAAACAGAGAAGATTATCAAGAAGAATACCTACAAATAAAAAAGTAGCTGTAACCAACGGTTTCAACCCAAATTTAGTAGACAAAACTGTTAACAGACTCAACAAAGCTAAGAAAATAAAAGAAACCACCACCCTAGAACCTACAGGAGAAAAAGAGAAAAAACTTTTTAAATAATTCACCTTCCACCCATCAGCCTATAACAAATTCCAAAAAATCTTCTCAAAACACAACATAACTCTTGCACCTCAAAACAGGTTTAATATCAGAAATTTGTTAAAAGGCCCTCCCAAAAATTCAATCAATACCAAAGAAAAACCAGGAATCTATGAGATCAAATGTGAAACTTGCCCTAAAATTTATATAGGAAAAACAAAAAGAAATATTAACATCAGAACTAAAGAGCATATGAGAAACATTAAAAATGGTGAAACAGAAAAATCAGCAGTGGCTTTTCATTTTTTGAATACTAGACGTGACATTAATTTGGAAACATCTCTAATAAAATACGTTAATCACCCCATAGACCTTTCCGTATGGGAAAAAATCTTCATTAACAAAAATCGTCATAGAGTCATGAATTTTGAAACTCCACCACCGGACATCTTTGACAAATACATCACGCCATCTATTGACAATACGGAGAAAGAAGAAACCACTACAACTTGCACTAGTCGAGTATCAGCTGAGGATAGGAGCAAGAGCTCTTGAAACATGTCCTGTGAATAAACAGTGTGAGTGAAGCAATGTGTCAATATATTCTCGATTCAATTTTGTACCATATTTATTGTTGCTGATTTTGAATTTTTTGGACTTTTTTAGAATTGAGCAATAATGAGTGTGAAAAGTTCTTAATAAAAATGTTACTGTGCTTGGTTGTTATTGATCATCAATTCCCAATTGTAATACTTTGTGAAGATCTGAGGGATCAAATTTTCATCCAACAGTGTTAATGGAACTATAATTCAGTTACAGAGATTTTGGATAATCATTCACAGAAAATACACACATCTGTAAGGCAATCTGAGAGAAATGCATGCTAGTCAACATTGTTGCATTGAACCACTGAGTACATAACATCCACCATTCTGTTTTATACTTTGTGTGTATGGGATAAGATATACCGTTCTTTCAGCTGAGTAAACAGTGGCCATTTGGAGATCATATTGTTAGAAATTGTCGTGGAGAAATAGTTTTAGATAACTGGGCATGGTAGTGGCATACAAATTTTCATACTCCAAATGTGTCACATAGAAACATATAGCTTTTTTTTTTTTTTTTTTTTTTGTTTTGTTTTGTTTTGTTGTAATTTACATCTTCCAGCATTTAGTCATATCGGATGATGAATGAAATGGATCAAATGATGCTCAATGCGTCCGGGGTCCATGGAGATTAGAGTTACCTGACATTCGTCTTTCAGGATAAGGGAAAACCCTGGAAAAATCCTTATCCAGGTAACTCACCCTGACCGAGATTCGAACTTGGGACCTCTTGAACGTGAGACATATAGCGTACAGTGTATATGCTTATGTATATAAATATCATAAACTATTTTGGAAGATGAATCCCCAATTCCATGGCTCCATTTCCATAACAGAAAATTATGCTATTTTTGCTGTGACAGGTCCCTTGCAATTAGATAATAAGCATTTACACTGCTTACCAAGTATTTGGAGGTTTCCTTAAATTTTAAAACTTGGTGTACTTACAAATATAACAATTTGTAACTTAAAACTTCACTTATCTTATAAGAAAGGGTGATATTTTTCCTATAAATTGTCCAGGATCACAATTTCATGTAGAACTTTTACATATCTTCAGCTGGAAACAACAAAGCTGTCGCCGTCATTACGAACGCTAGATGTTAATATGTTCTAATATGTTAATATGTTGGTACTACCAAAATCTGAAAATAACACAAATTTAAAAATAGAATCCACTGCTGGTATTTCAAAATTCACTATGCGATATATGTGTTTGGAGGAATTTATTAACAGTGACATCAAAATTAATGTCAAAAACTATTTGTAGTTGGTTTATTGATACTCGTTGCTTACCTTGTTATATTAATGAGAGACTAGTTTCAATGGCAATCGCCTCCATTTTCAATCTCTCTCCAACTAGCATCTGTTGTCTGCTCTCTCTCTCTCTCTCTGGTGGTGGAACTATGAACTTTTTTGTCAAATTATCTACTGGTGGGATTTCAAAGTTCATTACGCGATCCTTATTTTTTCATATGAATATGTTCTCCCATGTTGTCAGTTTATTTTGGTTTATCACTCCTTTTAATAATTTTGGATTTGGATCAATGTCATGATTTTCATTCCAAAAATGAAATGCTACTGCTGACTTATCTTCTTGTTTCAATCTGGTGTTTCTAAAGTGCTCTTTGACTCTGGTTTTTAGATTTCTTTTTGTTTGACCTATGTAGCATTTTTCACAATTCTTACAACTTATTTGGTATCTTCCGGATCTGTTAACTGACGGGATTTCATCTTTTGTTTTTGAATTTAACAATTTTAAAATTGAGTGTCTATTAGTAGGTGCCATTAATATAAAAAAGTGACGAGTATCAATAAACCAACTATAAATAGTGGAAATTAATTGTTCTTTCACACTGGCCGTGTGTAGGCTAAATTGTGGAAATGTAGAATCAGACTGAAAAATTCAATGCCATAGCTGGGATTTGAACCACGGTTCTTCTGGTGGACGGAAACCAGAAGATCTGTGGTTCAAATCCCAGCTATGGCATTGAATTTTTCAGTCTAATTCTACGTTTCCAAATATAAATACTTTTTGCAATTCATTATGAGATGTTTGTTTTTTAAAATAAATATCTTTTCCCAAACCATTAAATCTATCGGACCATTTAATTGTTTTAATAATTTAACTTCAGCATTTATTTTATGGTTAAATGACCAAAAATGATCTGCTACGGCCGATTTATCAGTTTGTTTATACTTAATGTTACGAAAATGTTCTTTCGTTCTGGTTTCCAAATTACATTTTATCTTTCCACTATAAACCTGATCACAATCTAAACAATTATATTGATAAATACCAGATTTGTTACTATTAGGAATTTTATCTTTTTTAGAGAAATGCAATAAATTTTTAATACTATATTTATTTTGAGGAACTTAAGTTATACCATACTCTTTTAAAAAAAAATTTGAAAATTTTATTAACCCAAGGATGAAGGATGGTAAGTAAAAATTTTATTTTGGTTAAACAGTTAACCACAGGACATATTAACTTTGGGGGGTTTCAATAGCTATTTCTGTACCTAAAGGAAATTTTTATTTATTGAGATAGATGGATGGGGCATAGTATTTTTTGTTTAATAGTAACTTATATTGGCAAAATATACATCTTGGGCCTGTTACTTAATATACACAAATTAATTAGTACTACTGCTAGTAGTTTGTCCTGCAGAATTACTGTCTATATTACAAATTATCCATAAATGATAATAGATTATATATAACTGTATATAACCCATTAAAAATAGATGCATTGAATGTTTTCATATCAAAGGAAAAAGGTTCAACCTTCTGCAAAGTAGTGCTTAGAGAAAGTAATATATGATAAATGTATCACTGGAAATAATTTACATCTATTTTTGGATTTGAGCAGACCTCCCATTCATGTGTATATGGCTAAACATCCTTGGCCACCTATGTAATTTAACTTTTAGTTTCTGGGCCAGATTCTCTGTAGTTACCATTTTCATTGTATGAATCAAATGATATAAAATATTGACAATGATAAGGACTTAATTCCTTATAAAAGCCTGCTTTTGTTTTTAATCAACGTTCTTGTTTACATTTCAAAATTGAATCTGTGGAATAACTAAAAATTAGTAGATACAAATAGGTAGGGTGGAACCTGCAAGAGAGTTCTGTTTGAAGATATACAAAAAGAAGTCACAATTTAGGGTGTGTGGGATAAGAAGTCACAGATTTCTAGAAAAAGAAAGCAGTACTCACCCTCTCACTCACATGCATGCTGTGACAAACCTTTCATGGCGAAGGTGGAAGTGGGTTTACTCCAGGAATCTACACACTTATGGAAGCAGTGGCGGAAGAAAACTGACAACAAGGAAAGGTTTTCACCAGAAGAATCATCCCTTTTCCATTTTAGTGAATGGGAGGTAGCTCAGGTCGTCTCTCCACTATTGCTCTCTCTTTCTGACAACTTAACCCAAATGAACTCGAATAATGAACATATGCAGATTTTGATTTTGCCCATACTTTGAATATTTGAAACTTCTGAATGTCATAGTTCACGCCGTGGCTCAGTGGTTAGACAGCTTGGCTCTCACCAAGGCAGTCCGGGTTCAATCCCAGGCGACCGCAAAGTGAGATTTGTGGTGGACAACAAGGCGCTGGGGCAGATTTTCTCCAGGATCTCCGGTTTCCCCCGCCTTCTCATTCCACCGGTGCTCCATCTTCATCTCATGTATCATCAGTGTCACCGCTTGTGGTGCCGTATGTAGTAAAAGCGTTAAGCACTACACATTTCATTTCATTTTCTGAATGTAATCACTTAAATCTAGCCTTTATATTGGTTATGCTGCTGAGAATAAAATTCAATTAATAATACTGTGTCATGTGAGTAATTGGTTGTGGATTATATATATTTTATATATATTTTAAGATGTCAAGATAGGTGCACTTTTTGGTAATGTAGGGAGTTCCCAATTTTAATAAGGTCTGATTTGCTTGAAGTGGTGATATGCATAGTAAAATTGATCTGATGTTAGATTATATATGTCTGGTTATCAGGTGCTAGACAACCTCTCAATTATTGGTACTACAAGTAATATCACAACAGACTTTATATTTCTAACATGCTAAGATCAACTGCATTACAGATGCCAAAAATACCACATTTATCAAGGTGGAGAAAAGTTTTACATAACTAGGCATGAATGGTATATCTGAAGCTGTAATATGAGTGTGAGACAAATGAAAACCTTAAATATTTTTTTAAATATTATTTATTGTGCAGAAGTGGTACAAAGCTGTATCACTTTTCAACATAATCCCCTCCACGCTCAATGCAAGTCATCCAGCGCTTACAAAGTGCATAAATGCCTTAAGAAAAAAAATTCTTTTGGTAGTCCACGCATCCACTCTTGCACTGCGTGGCATACGTCTTCGTTGGAACGGAACTTCTTTCCTCCCATTGCATCTTTGAGTGGTCCAAACATATGAAAATCACTTGGGGCAAGGTCTGGTGAGTATGGTGAATGAGGAAGACACTCAAAATGCAGGTGTGTGATTGTTGCAACAGTTGTACAGGCAGTGTGGGGCGTTGCATTGTCATGCTGCAAAAGGACACCTGCTGACAGTAATCAACGTCGCTTTGAATTGATTGCAGGCCGCAGGTGATTTTTTAGGAGATCTGTGTATGATGCACTGGTGACCGCGGTCCCTCTAGGCATGTATTGTTCCCAAATGACTTCTTTTTCATCCCAAAAGAGAATCAGTATTACCTTCTCTGATGATGGTTCTGTTCGAAACTTATTTGGTTTCGGTGATGAGGGATGCCGCCATTCCGTGCTCACTCTCTTCGTTTCCGGTTGGTGGAAGTGAACCCAGGTTTCGTCCCCAGTAATGACTTGCAAGTAAGCCATCACCTTCCCATTCAAGTGCCAAAGAAGTTCTTCACAAGCATCAACACGTTCTTACATTTCAGGAGTCAGCTGCCCTGCCACCCATCTTGCAGACACTTTCTGAAACTGGAGCACATGAAGTACAATGTGGTGTGCTGAACCATGACTAATCTGTAAACATGCTGCAATGTCATTCAGTGTTACTCAGCAGTTTTCTTTCACTATGGCTTCAACTGCTGCAATGTTCTGAGGAGTCACAACTCGTTGTGCCTGACTTCCACTGAAGTCACCCCATTTGCGAACTTCCTACTCCATTTGTAGACTTGCTGCTGTAACAAACATGCATCACCATACTGAACCTTCATTCATCAATGAATTTCAATAGATTTCACACCTTCACTACGCAAAAACCAAATAGCAGAAAATGCTGTTCTTCCCTGGTGCAAGTCGCAAGTGGGGTGGACATCTTTATACTGATACTACGACGGTATGTGTGCATTTGCACTATGCTGTCACCTACAGGCCATTCTGTAGGCTGTTTGTAGCACACTTACCAACGTAAAAAGGATAACAGCGTGAAATCTTGATTTGTTATTACAAATTTAAGGTTTTCATTTGACTCACCCTCGTACATGTAAGCATGATGTGATTTAAAGTTGTGTGTTGCTGTATTCTGTGGATGAAAAATAATTGTATAATAAATAACATCCCATCAATGATGTCTAGCTAATAATGAAAATTTTTATAAGAAACACATGATAGTGAATACATAGTTATAACACTGCATATCTAACGTACATATTACCTGCTGACCTGATTACCTCATTAATTCCAGTTCCTAATCCAGAAGATGTGATTTGAATTTTCCCACAGGCACCTTGAATAGATCCTAGTCATTGCTTATACACTTAAGGTAGAAATAAGGAGGCAAGCAATATCTTATACCTAATAGTTTGGAACTACAGTAAAACGTCATTAACCCGGACCAGTTTTGAAGAAGAAAAAAGTTGTTTAGCGTAGTAAATGAAGACTTGTTTTACAGACGATAGGTTGCTATTTATTCTCAGAAGGTACATTACTCAAATTCTCTTGTCCTGTGAGAAACAGTGTGAGTGAAGCAACATGTCAATATCTTCTCACTTCACTTTTATTTTGGAAGAGAAACTTTCATATAGACATGGAATGCCCACCTCGGTGGCATAGATGGTAGCGTGTCTGCCACACGTTCAAGAAGTCCCGCGTTCGAATCTCGGTCAGGTTGAGTTACCTGGATAATGTTTTTTCCGGGGTTTTCCTTATCCTTTAGGACGAATGTCGGGTAACTGTAAACTCCATGGTCCCTGGATACATTTGAGCATCATTTCACCCATTTCATTCACCGTCCAATATGACTTAGCGTTGGAGGACGTAAAATTACCAAAAAAAAAGAAAAAAAAGAAAGACATGGAAAAAGTTGTGGCTTGTGTGTGTTACTTGTTAATGTGTTAATTTACACTACTGCAACTATTAATTATTCCTAATTAAATACAAAGTCAAGCCTAAACCGCACTTCAGTTACTGCAATTACAATGTTCCACGAAACGTACTACAAATTACAATCCTCTACCACTGCATCAAATATTACAGGTGGAGCCATCTATGGACAGCATTATACAGTCAGTGAGCAGTTGTATCTCCTAGCGCACAGGAGTACATTTACAAGAACCTTTGCTGTATTATATATCTCTATGTCGGTAAATTAATATATTAAAGTCACACTACTTTCTCAAACCACTCTACTTCAGAGGACTGTTTTGCTATGTATTACTACTTTTAGACAAACATTTACAAATGTAAATTAATTGTTCTTTCACACTAGCCGTGTGTAGGACGCACTATAAAAGGGTAGGGCCAGACTGAATAATTCAATGCCATAGTCGGGATTTGAACCATGGATCTTTTGGTTTCCGTCCAGCCGCACTAACCATTTGAGCTACTATGGCCAACATGCCGACATGACATTAAATTCTCCAACTGACTCGTGTTTCTCCCGGTAAACCACTAGGAGTTCTCATAAACACATGAGATAACTACCTTAATGACGACTTACTATGCTGTAAGTACTTTAAGGCCCGGGCTTTATAGTTGGGACCACTATAAGGCTAGTTAGTTAAGTGCAGAGGTTCGACCCAATCAGTCCAGCACCCGTAAGTCCAAAGACCCTGGCCTCCTTCAACCCGGGAGCGATGGATACTCCGCGGCTCTTTCAATAGGGCAATACCTGATTTCTTAAAATGTCCCCCCCCCCCGCCCCCGTTGACGAGAACGTCAAATTGGGTTGGAAGTGGGTACGCAACTTAAGCGCGTCAACCCCGCAGGGAAGACTACCGAAAAACCTTGGTGAGGCCGCCTGGTGATCTACCACATCTTCTACTAGGTCTGCAGGCTAGTACCAGGGACTTATTAGGCAACCCTCTACCCCCTCCGGGCAGCCATAGCCAACCACTATTAGGTACAATGAATGTACCTAATTAATTGTACCTAATAGTGGTCCGAACTCTAAAGTCCGAGCCTTAAAGTACTTACAGCATAGTAAGTCACCGTTAAGGTAAGCTGTTTCATGTGTTTATGAGAACTCCTAGCGGTTTACCGGGAAAAATACGAGTCAGTTGGAGAATTTAATGTCATGTCGGCATGTTGGCCATGGCAGCTCAGATGGTTAGAGCGACCGGAACGAAATCAGAAGATCTGTGGTTCAAATTCCGACTATGGTATTGAGTTCTTAGTCTGGCTGTACCCTTTTATTTACAAATGTGATTAAACATTTTTTTGTTTATACATGAAAGTGGTAGTCACATGTTTATAAAGGAGGTCGTTTCACTTGGAATTCAAAAGTAACATGGGATTAAATAAATAAATAAATAAATAAATAAATAAAATCTGAATATTCTACCCCGGCACCTAGACAACTATACCGGGGCATGTATCCAAATTTTCTCTTTATTTTTCCATAAAATCTTTACAAATGTTATAATTATACAAATCTCTCAGAAAACTACTCTACAAAACTAAAATGAAATAAAATAACAGAAATAAACACAAAAAACAAAAGAAAACAACTATGAAAATTACAAAATCCTTATTTCCTAAATCATCTATATCTAAATCTACTAATTCTGTAGTCCACCATGGCCTCCGCCATCACTCTCTCCCTCCGCCGCCCATGCAGTCAACTCCATTGTTTGATTATTCAATAATTCTTCCCGTCTTATCCTATTTTGTATTCTAGAACTCCTTCTTGGATCTTGTACTATTCTTCGCCTATTATCAACTCTTTCTCCTTTGAATATTTTTACCTCCCATGCTTTCTTACTTACAAAGTTAGTCAAAACTTGTAATTTATTTACTAATTGTTGATCTCGAATTATGTCATATACGATATATCCTGCTAGCGCATGCCTCTCTTCTTGTTGGTGAATTGCATATCTTCCACATTCAAATACTACATGTTCAGGATTATCTTGTTTGTTACATAATTCACATATATCATTTTCAGTTTTATTGATTTTCTTCCAATAGGTCTTATAAGGTCCGTGTCCTGTTATATAATGTATAAATCCCTTTGTTGGTTGAATAAAACTCAATTTTAGTCTCTCTTTGACGTTCTGAAAAATTTCAAACACTCTTCTACCTTCTAGACTTTCTGTCCATTCTTTTTGCCATTTATCTTTTAAACTATTTTTAATCACCCAAGATTTGTTTGTTCTGACTCCAGTTATATTATAAACTTTTTCTAAGTTTCCTTTTTTTCGCCCGAAATTTTGCGCCCTTCAATCTTATTAATAAATCAATCGGCCAAATGGCCGTTGTTACTAGCAATGCCATAGTTGGTGTTGTTTTTACAGCTCCTGTCAGACGTAATAATACTTTTCTTTGCGTTCTTCTCAACAATCTTCTTATTTGCACATCATCCATCCTTTCTGCCCAAACTGCTGCCGCATACGTCATAATTGAAGCAAAAATGGTGTTATGATATATCTGTATGTTACGCAATGGAAGTACAAAATTTAAATTGGTTATTCTTGCTAGCTTTAGCATTATTTTCTCTGTTTTCTGCCTAATATACTCCGTGTGTTTTCTGAAATGAAATTTTTCATCTATCATGATACCCAAATATCTCATCTCTTTTTCCCGTTTAATGTTCTGATTATTTATCTTCACTGTAGGATCCCGCTTTAAATTTCCCTTAAAAGGCACATAATTTGACTTGTTTGGTGCAATTTTTAGTTTTGTTCTGAAACACCAATTTGATAATGTATTTGTAACTTCTCTTGCTTTATTTTCTAGCTCTAGTCTGCTCTGTCCATCCATCATTATGACTATGTCATCAGCATACGCTATTACATCCAAAACCTTATGATCTCTTTCCAGTAGTTCTAATAAATCTTCTGATAAAATATCCCAAAAAAGGGGCCCCAAGATAGAACCCTGAGGGCAACCCTTGGTTATCTTCTTCCTAGTTTCAAAATTTGATCCACCAATGAATACTTCTCTATTGGAACAATAATCCTTTAATAAATTATAAATAGTACTTGAATATTTCTTGTCTTTTAAAATGCCGAAAAAATACGGCCACCATAAATTGTCAAAAGCGCCCGATATGTCCACAAATAATCCAATTACATAATTCTTTTGGCTTTTTGACACTGTTTCTTGAATTTTTAATATTGCATCCTCAGTTGAATATCCCTTTCTGAAACCAAATTGTTTATTATTCATACCCAGCGTCAACCTATTTTCCATTATTCTTTTATATATTAACTGTTCAAAGATCTTGCCAATAGCATTTAATAAACATACTGGTCTGAAAGATTTTGGTTGCGTTCTGTCCTTATCTGCTCCTTTGCACAAAATTACAACCTTTGCCTCCTTCCACAAGTTTGGAAATCTCCCTCTTGCCAAACAATCATTAAACAAGAAACACAAAAACAAGACAATTTCTTCTCGTAGATTATACAAGACTTCATTTATAATACCATCTGGACCAGGTGCCTTCTTCTTTTTTAACTTCTGCAGAATTAATTTTATTTCTGTAATATCAAAGGGATAAACAGGATTTCCTGTATACTGCAACATCATCTGGTTTCTTTTTTCAACATGAATATCATCATCTTCTTCCTCTTTATCATCTGGCAATAACGTATGTAATAACAATTCCACCGATTCTTTCCCACTTTCTGTCATCTCTCCATTACCCTTATCTAATGTGGTTAAGATTTCTGGCTTCTTAATTTTATCCATAATAATTTTATACGGTTGTCCCCAGACATCTTGTTTTAAATTATTCTCAACGAACTGTTCCCAATGTTGTTTTCTGGTGTCTTCTAATAATTGTTTATACTTTTGTTTGGCCTCCCTATAATTCTTTAAGTTCTCTTCTCTTTCCGTATGTATGTTTGATTTTTGATATATTCTTCTTAATTTCCTTGCTAACGATCTCAGCTTCTGCAATCTATCTGTCCATTTTATTTTATCCTTATTATTAGAAATTGTTATCTTTGGAACGGATTTTGATACTGCTACTTTTATTGCTTGTGTTAAATTTATTGCATCCAAATCCACTGATATTCCCGTATACTGTAAATTTAAATCCTTAAATACTTGCTTCATCTTATCCCAATTTGCTCTTTTATAATTATAACGTAATTCTATTTCATGTTCTTCTTGAATTACTTCCCCATTCAATATATAATCAAAATAAATCAAATTATGATCACTTGTGGTCTGACCCTGTGTGACCCACCAATTTCTAATCTTCTTCTCCGCTGTTGCTGACGCTAAAGTAATATCTATATTTTCTTCAGCACCTGCTCTATTTTGAAAAGTTGGTGGATTACCATCTTTGTTTATTACATATAAATTTAATTCCGAGATATGTTCTTCCAGTTTCTCCCCTCTTTCATCTGGTCTTTTACTGAACCACCAAGTTGATTTTGCATTACAATCACATACATGCATGATTTCTTTATTTCTGAATTTATTATGAATATTTTGTAATTTATATAGAAAGGGTTCAATATCCAAACTATATTGAAAATAATAATTTGCCAATATAAAACTTCCATACTTTGTTATAACTTCAATGCAATTAACATGCGTATCCAGAAATTGCGCTATGTTTACTATTTGCAAATCTTGCTTGAAAATTACTATTGCTGCCATTGCCTTTTCCTGAGATAAGATTTGTCGGGATCTTAACGGCATATATGGAATTTTGGAATTTACCACATACGGTTCTTGAATACAGATAATATCTAATTTTAATTCTTCTGCAATTTTTCTTATTTCCGCCATAACCAATTTACTTCTTTGCCCATTTATCTGTGCAATTCTTAAGCTTTCCTCCATGAGTTACTTCCTAAATTTAATCCACCAAATACATCTCTTCTTACTTTTGCGAAATTCTCTCTATTTTCATTTACTTCCTTTGCCATATTATGATTGAAACTTCTTATATTGTCCTTAAATTTATTTACTTGGGCTATTTTATATTTATTTTGTTTAGAAGTTATAGATTTATTTGTGTTTACAGCTGATAAACATGTTGCTATAATATTTTCCGATTTATTAGATTTATTTGGAATTTTTTGTGCATTGATCTTATAAAACGTTTTTTCTGGCTTAAAGCTAGGATTAAAATTGGCAGTTTTTACTACATTATCCTGTACGACATCTTTTTTAACAATCTCCGATCTATTTAATCCTGAATGTCTAATTTGTGCATAACAATGTGGCCAGCTTGCTGCTGAATCAAATACAACTCGACCATAACATAGAACAAGATGGGATTAGAAGAAACACAAGAATAGAGCTTAGTAGTGTCAAGATTTAAAGGCTTTGAACATTTTAATCATAAAACAACAAATATCCCAGAAGCCGTTAGTAACTTAAGGACAGGGCCGCAGTGTAAGGGGAACATGGATGTTCCCAATCCCCGCTAATTTTCGGAGGGGGATGCAGTCTCCTTACTAATATTATTTTATACTTTTTCAATTCATTACCTTTCTTAATTAAAACATTCAAAACACTGCCTTAATTACCGTAACAAATTACAATAGTAGTAAGTCAAAATTAATTTTAATAAATACTCCAATATTCGTCGTAATTTCAGGATACGGTATCACACTTAGAGCCACATATTTTTGCCACGTACTGTCTGCAGGAGGGTTTGGCTTGAGTGACCAGTTCAGCGAGAGAAAGTTTTCTGCATTCATGCTTGGTGTTGGGGTTTTGACAAACATTGCAATAAAAAAGAACAATATACACTATGTGGGTAAAGCATTCTCTCTCTCTCTCTCTCTCTCTCTCTCTCTCTCTCTCTCTCTCTCTCTCTCTCTCTCTCTCTCTCTCTCTCTCTCTCTCTCTCTCTCTCTGTAAATTCACATCCTCCAATGTTAAGTCATATCGGAGGATGAATTAAATGGTCCATGGAGCTTAGAGTTATAGTCGCGCTGCTGGAACGGTTACCATGGATTTATCTTTAGTAATAGAAATTTCTCAGATAATGCACCGATTACTCCACGTGGAGTGAACAATATCTGTCATTTGTGATTCCTGCGAATTCCATTGGCTAAAGTGATGCGTTCATTGGTGCTTACCACAGGGCCGGGAGGCGCGGCAGTTCCCCCCCCCCCGCACTCTCTCTCTCTCTTACAATAATAATCAGTGCGTTATCTGAAAGGTTTTTATTAACAAAGACAAATCCATGGTAACCGTTCGAGCAGCACGACAATACATGACATTCGTTTTTCAGGATAACAGAAATCCCCGGAAAAAAGAAACCTTATCCAGGTAACTTGCCCTGACCGAGATTCGAACTCGGGACGTCCTGAATGTGAAGCAGACACGCAGCCATCTACGCTACCGAGGCAAACACATTATTGCACCAATTGCTCGATTTCACCAACAGAGGTTAAAATCGATGTTAACAAATGTAACGTAACAATTGTAACAGCGCTAACAAAGCTGTTAGATTCCTTGCATTCCACCAACTTGTTTTCTGAAAATGTTAACAAACACATGTTAACGCCAAGAAACTTGTAAATATTACAGCTATAGAAGGCTATAGATGAGTCGTATTATTTTCTGAACGTACTGCGATGCACTTTTGTTTTCATTTTCGTCTGCTCACAGCTAAAAAAATGGCGGAGAAGCAAAATCGTAAATAAAAGCCGTACAACACCTTTGTCATCGATGGAGAAAGAAGTGTTAATTGAATTGGTGCAGAAGTATAAGGTATCGTGGAAAATAGGAAGACGTATGCGGTGAATGAAAAAGAGAAAGATGTGACGTGGGAAAAGATGGGAAACGAATTTAATTCAAATGCATGTGTCATTACTAGAAACACGAAACATCATCTGCAGTATTACATAAATTTAAAACGAGTTGCGAAGAAGTACAAGTGACGAGTTACTTGAACGTTTCAAGACGGGAGGTGGTCAGTGAATTATAGAGTAGTAAAGTTATTAATATTTGAAGCAAAGGCGAGATCGGCATATTCCTTTCGATGCATGTTCTAATTCAGTATTACGTAAATTTAAAACGAGGAGCGAAGGACAAGTGAGTTGCACGTTTCAAGACGGGAGGTGGACAGTGTATTATACACATAATTCAGTGAATTATAAAATCGCAAAGTTATTAATACTTGAAGCAAAGGTGAGATACGCATATTTCTTGCGATGCATGCTCTAACCTCTCTTGTACTGCCACAGGTAACCTTCATAACAACCTGTTTCGACAGTCTATACCTCTGTAAAAATTTTTCTTCTGTTTGCTCCTCAAAATCATTTCTCCTCATAGGCCGCACTCTATTACGAATGCCATTTAGACAGTCTTAAATATAGCAAATCGACATCAACAGCTGAGTTCACGCCCGCCATCTTGACTATTTACAAGTGAGAGCTTAACATTGAAATTTCCTTTGTTAGTTTAACAAGAGATTTAACACGAGTGTTACGCTAACACTTGTTCGTGAAATACAATATTTGTTTTAACTATTGCTAAACTCGTGTTAAGTCTTAACATCTGTTAGTGAAATCGGGCATTAATGTAAAAAGAAATGTAACACGAGATTTCGAGAAATGACTTACATGTAACCTGACAGGAAGTTGCCTGTCTGGGATTTATCACCTGAATATTTAAATTGTACAAATTTACACCTGTCATAAATCTACAAAATCTATCTTCACGCTTCTTATGATTAATCATTTATGAATATTGTCATCATCATCATCATTATTATTATTATTATTATTATTATTATTATTATTATTATTATTATTATTATTATTATTATTATTATTATTATTATTATTATTATTATTATTATTATTATTATTATTATTATTATTATTATTATTATTATTATTATTATTATTATTATTATTATTATTATTATTATTATTATTATTATTATTATTATTATTATTATTATTATTATTATTATTATTATTATTATTATTATTATTATTATTATTATTATTATTATTATTATTATTATTATTATTTTAGTATTATTATTATTATTATTATTATTATTATTATTATTATTATTATTATTATTATTATTATTATTATTATTATTATTATTATTATTATTATTATTATTATTATTATTATTATTATTATTATTATTATTATTATTATTATTACTGGGGTCATTGTTTGCTCATACAGGACGTGGTTAGGGTTTTATGTCCTGCCTAAACAAAGGGAATGCAATGTGAAGGTCATCACATAGCGACTGGCTCTAAAATAATTGACTAAACTCTTAAGTCTACTGTATTGTTCTACTTCCAGTGTCAGTAGAAGCTACTTTTAAAATTCAGAATACACAAAAAGAATAAACATAAAATAAGTAAAACAACAAAGGTGTTAACAAATTTTTGCAAACACTTGTAGTAATTGTTGAAGAATATGTGTAGAAAGTGATTTGAACTAAATTCATGAGTATGACAACATATGGGAACAATGAATTCTGTATGATTCCAGACCAAATCTCAAACTATATGATTAGTAACTGACTTTTATATACATGTCTTGCCTCCCTCAAACTTTTTGGAAATGGTTATGCAGGATTCTCACAAACATCCTATGGGGAGTGTGACATTTGAAAGAGGCACCTTCAAATGTTTTGTTCACTATAAGCGGATATAAGTTCCAACATAACATATCTCGACATTCATAATTGGAATAAAAATATGAAATGAATTCGCAAAAAGTACAATTATATTTTCATTTTAGTGGACTTCCTTTCTCAAACTAAAGTATTTGTACGTCCAGTATTGTGTTAATTTACATTACTGCAACTATTAATTATTCCTAATTAAATACAAAGTCAAGCCTAAACCGCACTTCACTTACTGCAGTTATAATGTTCCACGAAACGTACTACAAATTACAATCCTCTACCACTGCATCAAATATTACAGGTGGAGCCATTTATGGACAGCAGTATACAGTCGGTGAGCAGTTGTATCTCCTAGCGCGCAGTTACAGTTACAAGAACCTTTGCTGTATTATATATCTCTATGTCGGTAAATTAATGTATTAAAGTCACACTACTTTCTCAAACCACTCTACTACAGAGGACTGTTTTTCTATGTATTACTACTTTTAGATAAACATTTACAAATGTAAATTAATTTTTCTTTCACACTAGCCGTGTGTAGGACGCACTATAAAAGGGTAGGGCCAGACTGAATAATTCAATGCCATAGTCGGGATTTGAACCACGGATCTTCTGGTTTCCGTCCAGCCGCTCTAACCATTTGAGCTACTATGGCCAACATGCCAACATGACATTAAATTCTCCAAATGACTCGTATTTTTCCCCGGTAAACCACTTAGGAGTTGTCATAAACACATGAGACAACTACCTTAATGGTGACCTACTATGCTGTAAGTACTTTAAGGCCCGGGCTTTATAGTTTGGAGCTCTATTAGGCTAGTTAGTTAAGTGCAGAGGTTCGACCCAATCAGTCCAGGACCCGTAGGTCCAAAGACCCTGGCCTCCTTCAACCCGGGAGCGATGGATACTCCGCGGCTCTTTCAATAGGGCAATACCTGATTTCTTAAAATGCCCCCCCCCCTTTGACAACTATGTCAAGATGGTATGGAAGTGGATATGCCACTTACGCGCGTCAACCCCGCAGGGAAGACTACCGAAAATCCTCGGTGAGGCCGCCTGGTGATCTAACACACCTACTACTGGGTCTGCAGGCTAGTACCCGGGACCTTTTGGGCAACCCTCTACCCCCTCCTGTCAGCCGTAGCCTGGCCGGAAGTACACATTTACCCGTGGGTGTCGGGAACCACTGCCCCCTCGGGTCCAACCCAATCCGAACAACTCCCCTACGGGAGGGGCTCGGCATGTTCGGCCTGAGGTTCCTCTAGTAATGTCAGAGGTACCAGGAGTGCTAAGGGTCACAGCGCTTGCACCTTGGCAGCTGAAGGGGACACCCAAGTTATATACAAACCCACGAAAGAACCCAGGTGCGAGGTAGGCCGGCCACGGTAATCGAACCCAGACCTCCAAATACAGGCTGCAAACGAAACCACCTGAGCCATCCCACTCGGTTTCTACCCTAGTTTAGTTTACCCAAGCTATATACAGTATTGAAATTTATTAACGACATTTTGTGCATTTGGAAACATGATAGCTAACAGTCCTTCACAAACAGAGCAATAAAAGTGATATTTTCTTATATGCTTCGCTTCCTAAAGTACCTGGATGAGTAAAGCAAGTATTGAAATTGCTGAAAAAGTAAAATATATGCATAAATATGCACTAACCCGTTAACCCTTAACCCGAAACATCTCTCAAATGTGCGTAACTCTCAGACCTCGTAAAGGTTTTATCTCATAACTCCACATTAACAAAATTTGACAAAATTAGGTGAATAATCAGCTAATTCATTGTAGAAGTAAATTTAATACAATTCGTCTGCTATAAAGACCTTGTTGTTTACATTAGTTAAAATGAACTGGAAATATGAGTAGCTCAGTCATTTAGTATCAGTCTTGAAATGATCGTTAATTTTGTTACACCAGTCAAGATATAAATGAATAGAAATGAAGATACTAAGTAATCAAATAAAATGAAAATATTAAATCATAGTTCTTTTGCACAGTCGATACACATCTTTCTGCTACATTCCAGGCAAAATAGGTTGACTGCATTTGATGCACTTATATGCTGTTTTCCTTATCGTGGATGCAGGACACTTCATACACGTCTTCCGCTTTTCCATTCTGTCACCTGGTATGCATTTGCTTGACTCCTGACTGTCTCCAAGAACTTTGTGAATCATTTCCTTGATATCTCTTGGTAAATTTTGAATTTTCAGGCGTCTCCTTAGATGTGGCTCTATCAGTTCCATGACTAGACCCTTGGTGAATTTGAGACGAGTCAACATGGGGTTTCCTCTGTAGCACAAATACAGAATAAACGATATCATTTGAAATTATTTTTGCCATAAAAGTACCGTTTTTGTTGTGAGGAATTATCTGTGGTACAGGTTACACCAGGCTCTTCTTCCAATAACACGTTTTCTTCACTACTATCACTCTCTATTTCTCGGCTACCATCTGTTATGACAAAATAAGGATCAGCATCAGAATCATCAAAAATATTGTCGTCCTCCTCGTTGTTTCCATTTTCCACATCCCCTGTATCCCGTAATTGCTCTAACTCCAAAAAAGCCAAAGTCAATGTTGTCAGTTAACAAGGTTATGGCAAGTGTTTTCTGGGATGCACAGAGAATTATTTTTATTGATTACTTGGAAAAGGGTAAAAGTATCACTGGAGACTACCACATAAGCTTACTGCAATGTTTGAGTGATGAGGTGAAAAGAAAAAGACGTCATTTGGCAAAGAAAAAAATGTTATTCCTTCACGACAATGTTCGGGCTCATCATTCGTCATTGCTATCGGAAAAATGTGTGAATTAAAGTTGGAATTGTTTGAACCTCCAAACTATTCGCCAGATCTAGCAGCCAGTGACTACTACCTTCTTCAGAACCTCATAAAGTCTCTTGCAGGACGAATATTTCACAGCAACGAGGAGGTCATTGATGCCGTAAAGTTTAAGATTAAAGTTTTTAAAGAAACAAAAGAAAATAGTGCAAAGCGGACTGCTGCGTATTCACTCTTTGCTTCTTGAAAACATTCCATCCACGCTGAATCAAGTTTTGGCAAGGTTAAACAGTGATGACATTTCTCAAGGGCCACTTTGAATCGGTTCCTATACGATTTCGGGTTCGATATGAAAGAAGGCATAACAAGTCTGTACTAATAGAAAGAGAAGATATTAACAGATTTGTCGTCGAGACTAATGTATGACGAAATGGAAGGAAGTGCATCCTTATCAGATGATAGTGAAGAAGCATGAAAGTAACAGACATATTTAAAGCATATTTAAAGCTTTTATCATGGCATGTCTCCATTTGGTTTGTTGTAATACATATTTTTGTGTGCAAAATCGTGTTTTTAACTACTAAAGTAACAAATAAACTTTGTATCGGTGATGAAATTGTAAATGAATCAAATAGAGTATGTAATTTTGTAAATAATTATTTTCTCAGTATAGCAGAAAAGGTTTCTCCTGGCAAAAACGCACAACCATTTTTTGAGAACACTGTAAAGCCATCGTTTTTCATCTGTCCAGTGTCTGCAAATGAGATTATTACTGAAATAATTAAACTTCCAAAAAAGGTTACAAGTGGGTGGGATGAAATTAGCTCAGTCCTTTTAAAACATTGTAAATACGTATTGGCCAATCCACTTGAACATTTAATAAATTTTGCTATAGTAAATGGAAAATTTCCAGAGTGTTTAAAGAAAAGTGTAGTTCGTCCATTGCATAAAAAAGGGAATGTGAGTGATATAAACAACTACAGACCCATCACTTTAACATCAGAGATAGGAAAACTTTGAAAGACTCCTACTAAATCGACTAGTAAATTTTCTGGATAAAAATAACATTATGGTAAATTTTCAGCATGGCTTTAGGAAGGGACGATCAACAGTTACTGCAATAAGGGAATTGATACATATAGTCATATAGGATTAAAAATTGAAATTGCATGCATTCAGAAATTGAATCTCTTAAAACAGAATTTAGTAACAATGTAGACAGTTCCATATTATATGTATCATCTACAATACAATATTAAACTGGCAGACGGATTGTACGTAAGGTACATGTGGAAAAAGTGCACCCCATAAGACCTGTACTGTTTTCTAAGCGTCAGACGTGCTATAGCACCAATCTAAGGCGTACATTTGGAATTAAAATTGTGCTTAACCATGTAACATAATTTTCGGTATTCATTTCTTTTTGATCACTTAATATGCGTATGATGGTCATAGTACCTTACAGTCAACTGTACTGGGGGGAGAGGGGGCGGATGATTCACACATCATATTGCACCAGGTAAAAGGAGCGATAAGTTCGTCGAGTTAGGAGTTGGAAGGAGACGAGAGAAGTTCAGAACGATGCTCGTTGACTGTTCTGTGGATGATGGTGAGTGTTCTAGAACCATTGTGCGACTATAAACTTTTAGCATCAGTATGCAGTACTTAAACATGAATTCAGTGTATTACATTTGTTTATAGTATTTGTTTAGAAGTCCAAAGAAAAATACTAAAAACTGTAGGGAACAAAATACCTAGAGGTGATAGCATGGAAGGCCAATAGGTATAAATAACTATTTTATTGCACTGCCCACCCCAGTAGCGTAGATGATAGAGTTTCTGTCTCAGGTTTAAGAGGTACCAAGTTTCGACTCGTGGTCAGGGCGAGTTCACTGGTTTTTCTGGTGTTTTCTCTTATTCTGAAAGGCGAATGTCAGGTAACTCTAAGCTCTATGGACCCTAGGCTCATTTGAATATCATTTGACCCATTTCATCTATCGTCCGATGTAACTTAACGTTGTAGGACGTAAATTAAAATAAAATTTGTTGCACTGCATAAAACTAATGGAAACGGTGCCATTTTAATTGAACAGTTATTATTTGTGTCTATTTTCCATCATATAAAATGAACGTAGATTACTAATAAATATTGAATTAAGATAGATAGAGTCAACCTGAAAAATTCAATGCCACGGCCGGGGTTTGAACCACAGGTCTCCTGGATTTTGTCCAGTCGCTCCTACCCATTGAGCTACCATGGCCAACTGGCGTCCTGACATTAAATTCTCCATTTGACTCATATATTTCCCCGGTTCCACTAGGGGCTCTCGGATTGGAGATACACTGTTTGTGGCGACTTGCTATCGTAAGTACTTGAGTCCCAGGCTTCATCATTTAACTCTTATTATTTTAGTTAATTTATGGAAATCAATAATTTCTTCACACTAGCCGTATATAAGCTAAGGGTTTTGATAGATAAGAGTCAACATGAAAAATTCAATGCCACGTGCGAGGTTTGAACCACAAATCTCCTGGGTTCCGTCTAGTCGTTCTAACCCATTGAGCTACGATGGCCAAATGTCAGGACGGCACCGTTGGCCATGGTAGCTCAATGGGTTAGAGCGACTGGACGGAAACCAGGAGATCTGTGTTTCAAACCCCTGCCGTGGCATTGAATTTTTCATTTTGACTCAATTAAAAACCTTAGCTTATATACGGCTAGTATGAAGAAATGATTAATTTCCATCAATTAACTAAAATTGAATTGAGATCTTGTAAACATGAAAAACTATTGGAAGAAGACCGAGCGCGATGGCTCAGGCGGTTTCGTCTGTACCCGCATTCGGTAGGTCCGGGTTCAGCTCCAGTGCCCGACCTAACTGACCTATGGGTTATTATGGGGGTTTTCCCGGGTCCTGGTTAGGTTAATTACATCCCCCGAATTTCCTGTCCGTCCATTTCATCTTCATTATCATTTCACATCATCTCTCATCTAATGGTCTGTTTCAGGGTAGAAGTGTCGGCGGGAGTGTCGGCGCTGCATGGCACGATGGTATGCTCCTGGTAAAGACTTCCTCATTCGATAGGACGGTTTCCGGTCTCCGGTTGTGCTGGCCTGCCGGGGAGTTTCCAACTGCTATAAATAGTAGGGACCCTGCACTTTCAGGACTCATTGTATCAGCCTTCCGCTGCCTCTTCCTCCCGGGGGTGCCACAGGTACAATAAGCCACGGGTTTCGGTGCCGAATCCCCTCCAATAGTAATCCTAATCCTAATTGGAAGTAGGCAAAATAAATAAACACTGGAATAATAGACAGACCAATGTCTGTAGAGCTTAGAAGAAAATTATAACGAACATTTCTTGCGCATGCGTATAATGAAGTCACTGCGGCGCTTTTCAGTTCTAAATGAATAATGGGAGAAACTCCTGCCCTTCTACTATTATCTTTTTCTGATAAATTGCTCTTAATTTTGTTGCGTTCCTAGCTTTCTCCAAATTCTCTCTCCAGAGTATTATCAGTCATTTTTGGGAGGTTTTATTAAAGGTAACTTTTTAACTGTTTCAGCTTTTGTTGCATTATAATGTTTATTAAATTCATTTAATTTATGTTACTATTTTCCTTCCAGTTTGCAAGTTTTGGATTATAATTATTTTTTTGCTATGTATTGATTTTTGTTGCATATTCAATAATTTAATTAGAATAAATTAATCGGTGTACAGACGCTTCACCTATCTTCCAGTTTTGGATTTTGTTGTTTATTTTGTTATTACGATAGTGTAATGTCTATATTGGGCTTCGCTCCAGCAATGTTTGTAGACCTGTAGGTTATTTGGTTTACTTAAGTAACCTATTGTCAGTTTTGATTCTGAAATTAACTTCATTTTTCACCCCTTTCATGCTTTAGTATTTAAAGTAATTATTAAAAGTCTTGTTTATTCCAGGTGTCTTGTCCAGGTATGGCTTGATTTCGTGGTTATTTTGAAAATAATGGTTATGAAAATAAGTATGAAATAATTATGAAAATAACTAATTATGAAAATAATCTGTCACAGGTTTTGTGAAACATTTGGCAGTCGGCTGCAATGTCACTCCTAGTACTTGAAGTCTGATGATATTTTGAGTTTTGTTGCTCTGATGTCAATTTCAGCAGTTGCAGGTGTTTTGCCTCCATTTCTAAAAATCATCATTTCTGTGCTTGGTATGTTTATGTGAAGCTTGTGTTTAATACACCATTGGTCTATTTTCACTATTGTTTTCTATAGCTTTTTGTGTGTCAGTTGATCCGATGGCCATATTATCTGCATATGCATATATGTGTATGTCTTCTTCCTTTGTGATTTGCAGGACTTCTTCTGTGGCAAGTATGTACAACAAGGGGCTCAATGTTTCCCATCATCTCTCATCTGTTGGTCTCTTTCAGGGTAGAGGGGAGTCTCAGCGCTGTATGGCAGGATAATAAGCACTTCCTCCTCCGGTAGGATGGTCTCCCTGCTGGCCTAGTGGGCCTTTTTAGGACTACAGTGGCTATACTGGCCTGCCAGGGAGTTTCCAACTGGTCATTAGTAGGGGCCTGCCCTCTGTACTGCCATGACTACTTGGGTCAACCGTCTTCTGTCCCCTCTTGCCTAATCCTTCCTCCCTGGGATGCTCACTTGGGGCATAGGCATAATTGATCCAGACTGGTCTCAGTGCTGAATCCCCTCCACAAGATTCTATCCTATCCAGTCTTCATAGGATATTTTCCCCAGTTTCTTCAACAAAAGTATACATTTCATCCCTAATGGATTCTCACAACTGCTAAGCAGAGAGTTGAAAAGGGAATGTAGCTCTAAATATTTTTGCAGATATGAAATTGTATACCAAAGCAGCTGGTGTGTGAGTTCAGTTATACAAAACTCATAGTGCAAACATTATTATTTGTGTCCTCATTATTGTATAATCATATAACTGTATTTAATACAGTGACACGCATATGAATGTTTTAGAGAATGAAATAAAGGATTATTAAGATAAAATAAAATGATGTTACTGTGTCATCCTTGTATGATTTTTCGTGTAAACCATTTTGTATTTCAACCTGTAAAAGTGTTGCGCTGCACACAGTATTAAAATGAAATTTAATTTATATTTCTTTTGAACATGGTCAATATGTGGCTAGTCAGGATATTTTGCATTAAAAGACACATTAACAAGATAAATGCACATTCTCTGAATGAAATAAGGATTGTTATAGATTCAGGGGATAGGTAAAATAATGTGAACACCTTGTACATACTTTGGAATGGTTTATTAATAAGGGCTTGGAGTCCCAATTGCAATTCTACTAGGAATACTGGAATATGTTTGTATAGCTTCCAGTGAATATTATGACACTCTTCTATCAATACCTCTTTCAACTCCTGTAGTAATGAGGGAGGCAGAAATCTGCTAAGTAGTCTGTTTTCCAATACTGCCCAAACTGGTTACATAATTACGTAAAAAGTGAAGCTAGTTACAGTGAAGCAATAAGTATTATACAAACATAAATATTTGTAACAAAAAACTTCACTTGTCTTAAGAAAATGAATTCAAATTTTCTTATTAGTTGAAATTGATTTCAGAAACCCTTGCTTGCATCCTCAGTCAACACTTGGTCATCACGGAAGTTACTAGGTTACTATGTTTTTTCAGTATTACCAAAATCTGAAAAGAAAACAAACTAATTCAACTAATAAGAAAAATTGACATCATTTTCTTAATATAAGTGAAGTTTTTTGTTACAAATATTTATATTTGTATAATGGTTCCATAATGTTTAAGTCTGGGGATTATGCTGGACAGGAGAAATGCTGTAGTTTATTTCCATGCTCCTCAAACAATGATTGCACTGTTCAGGCTTTGTGAATGGGTGCATTATCTTGAAATATTGCATTGTTGTTGGGAAACAGCAGTTGAACCAAGGGTTGCACCTGATCACCTAAAATGTTCCAATACTTGTTGGCTATAACACGGCCTTTGCAAGTAAAAATGGGACCAGCAGAACACCATATATGGCTGCCCACACCATCACACATCTACCTCCATGCTTAACCATTGGAATCAAGCAATCAGGTTTGCAGGTTTCTTTTGGAGTTCTCCAAACATAAATTTGTCCTGAAATTGAAAATAATGTAAACATTGACTCATTGGACCACATGACTATTTCCACTGATCTATGCTGAGCCATCCAGGATCTATGCTCCTGACACCATTTTTTACACATCATTGCATTGGGTTTCGTCACTAATGGTTTAGATATAGCAACTGATCTATAAATATCCACTTGATGGAGTTTTCGGCAAACAGTGTCGATAGATACAGGGTCTAGAAGATGACTAGTGATCTCTGGAGTCACTCAAGCTGTAGTGTTTTGTGTTGTGTTGACACAATTCTTGTTAGTGCATGGTGATCTTTGTCATTTAGATTGCATTTTCTCCCGCTATTACATTAACATGATATCTTTCTCTGTTTCGTGTAGACTGTCATGACCATTGAAACAGTTGTTCTTGAAATATTAAGGTATACTGGGACTGAAATTTTGGCCAAAAATTAAAAAAATTACGAATTTTGGATTAACACCTATAAATGTACCCATGAACCGTAGGCATCAAATGGATTAAATATTGTTCATGTTCCGCCATTTTTAAAGCTCTAGCGAACATTTAAATACCCAGGTGCTTAGCAGTTTAAACTCCCTGCACCTATGACAACGCCCACACATACGCATCATGTAAAAGTAATGTTAATTTCTTACAATATACGCACTTTCGTTTTGATTTTGCCGCGCAGTATGCAATCCTGTGTTGTGCTGCTACCTGGTGCCAATATGTAGAGTTATTTACTATGTTGTCAATACAAATTCCAAATAAACTAATGCTGCGATATTTTTGATCATCAGTTGCAGATTTCCGTGCATGTTATTAGTTATTCTGCAAAATTTTAAATCCAATTTATTTATTTGCATGTTCTTAGAAGCAAATAAACAGGATCTTAGAGAGAAAATAAAAATATATTTGACAGTAGAAATTATGTTTCTTATTCTCGCGCGCTGTGCTTTGTAAACACACGATGTTCCTTAGGTTACGGTAATGCTTGTGAATAAAGTGCAAAAAGTGTAAACATGCATGCAATAACTTATCGGTGGCATAAACCTAAAGACAGAGGTAAAAAGAGCCAGGAGAGAGCTTTGAAGATGGGACAATAAAACACAAACAGTAGCAGAATCCACCGAAAGCCAGCCTCTTGCTCCATCAGAAACTTTTGAAAGTGTCATCATGGAAGCAGAAGACAACCCTAATGTTAGTATAATAAGCAAAAGTGAAGGGAAACTACAGTTATTTAGCGGTCGTGTGGAAACATCCAAGGCCAGTGTTGTCAACAGTGAGTATTTGCTAATTAGTACTGATTCACTATGTGAACTCTTCCAAAATCTGAGACGTACTGAGTGTAATGAATGTTCTCTAACAGTGCAAATTATAGCAAAACATGGGCTATCTCATAAATTATGTGTTAAATGTACTAACTGTGGTCTCTGCCCATCTCAAACTTATACCAGTCCCGGAGTAACCAAAAACAAACTCAAGCAGGCATTCTTTTGACATAAATAGGAAGGGTGTTGAGGCCTTCTTGGGTATGGGTGTCGGTCATAGGGGATTCGAAAAGTTTATTTCATTTATGGGGATGACTAGTATGTATTCTAAGACCTTCACAACGCACATGAATGCACTAGCTGAAGAAAGCATGTGAAAAAAGAGGTACCTTAATTAATTTCAATTAATTGACCTAATAGTGGTTAACTATAAAGCCCGGGCCTTAAATTACTTACAATATAGTAAGCGCCATTAAGGTAGTTATTAATTAATTTGCATTAATTGACCTAATAGTGGTTAACTATAAAGCCCGGGCCTTAAAGTACTTACAATATAGTAAGTCACCATTAAGGTAGTTGTCTCATGTGTTTATGAGAACTCCTAAGTGGTATACCGGAAAAATACGAGTCATTTGGAGAATTTAATGTCATGTCGTCACGTTGGCCATAGTAGCACAATGGTAGTGCGGCTGGACGGAAATCAGAAGATCCGTGGTTCAAATCCCGGCTATGGCATTGAATTTTTCAGTCTGACTCTACATTTCCACAGTTGTCTCATGTGTTTATGAGAACTCCTAAGTGGTTTACCAGGAAAAATATGATTCATGCTGGCACGTTGTCCATAGTAGCTCAAGGATTAGAGCAGCTGGATGGCAACCAGAAGATCCGTCATTCAAATCTGGGCTATGGCATTGAATTTTTCAGTCTATCTTTCCATACTTCAAAACTGTTGACGCCAGCTAACTTTTGAAAATGGTCAGTAATATTTTTAGAAAATAATTAATATCTCTGAACGTAACAGTTACAGAAGTCTGAAACTTGGTATACATTTTATTAGTAGCTTCTTTATATTGTATACAAAATTTTAGCTCAATAATGCATATAGTAAAGAAATTGGAAATTTCAGTCCCAGTGTCTTAAGTAAGTTGGCTGTCTGGAATACTGTTGCTCCAGCTAATTGAGCCCCACAATCTGCCCTCTTTGGAACTCTGTTGAGTCTTTCATTGCAAGTCTATCTGTGCCTCTGATTGCAGTTATGAAATGTGCACTACTTGTAAATAACCGGTACCGATACCTAGTGAGTAATGAACATGCAGTCAAGTGTGGCACATGCTTTGCTGAATTGTTAACCGTCAAACACAACCATCTCTTTACTATCACTGTTCACCTTATTTCGCTTAACCCCTGTAGCTCTATAGTTAATTGATGGAAATTAATCATTTCTTCACACTAGCCGTATATGGGCTAAGATTTTTGATAGAGTGTCAACGTGAAAAATTCAATGCCATGTCCGGGATTTGAACCATGGATCTCTTGGTTTCCATCCAGTCGCTCTAACCCATTGAGCTACCATGGCCAACATGCCATCCTGACACGGCTAGTGTGAAGAAATGATTCATTTCCATCAATTTACTGTAATAATAAGAGTTAAATGATGAATCCCGGGACTCAAGTACTTACGATAGTAAGTCGCTACATACGGTGTATCTCGAATGCGAGAGCCCTTAGTGGTTTACCGGGGAAATATACCAGTCACATAGAGAATTTAATGTCAGGACGGCACATTGGCCATGGTAGCTCAATGGTTAGAGCGACTGGACGGAAACCAGGAGATCCATGGTTCAAATCCCATCCATGGCATTGAATTTTTCATGTTGAATCTATCCATACAAAATCTTAGCCTATGTACGGCTAGAATGAAGAAATGATTAATTTCCACCAATTAACTTAAGTAAGCATGGTATGTATTTCAATTTTTTGTAATTTTCCTTCACAGTTAGAGCAAGTGTTGTAATCTTGCTGCTGGGCATAGGAAGCTTACTGTGCTATAAAATATGCAATCACTACTGGCCCAAGAGACGTCCTCGCCGTCGATCCAGTTTTCAGCATTGCAGAAGAGACTCTTCTCCCTCGTCGCTTAGAAGAAATTCATCAGATGCTTCTGTTAAAGAGGATTCAGATGCAGAAGAATTAATAGAAGATTTTGAGGAAGGAGAATTCTATGGAACTGAGGTATTTTAAAAGTTGATTATTTTGCGGCTTGAAAAGAAATATATCTATAATTTAGTTACTTTACTTTCTATTTTTGACTTGGTCATTGGCCATTTTGAATTCTTTTGTCTATTACTTCTAATCCTGATGTTGCAAGCAGACAAAAGGAACCCAGGACGGAATGCAAAAATTCGACACCTGCAACCTCCATTTGCAATGGAGATTGTACATAGAGATAAGCAGTTGTTCCCCTATTAATGTACGTTTTTTGAGACAGAAGCTGCTATTTTTCAATTTAGTAGTCCTTAAATTGGGTCCAAGGATTGAGTCCTGAAGCTGAGTGAGAGCTATTTTAGACTTTTTGTAATGACAAACATTTTTTTCTGATACCAGTGATCCAACCGAATCTCCCATTTCACAGCAAGTAAATCTACCATATTAATACTAAAATTACGCAAATGAGTCAATCATGTGGAGAAAAGTATATACAAGATATACTCATTTGCCTAATTTTAGTAACAATGGCATTCCACTTTCTGAAATACTTCTTTTTGTTCTATATACTACCATATTAAACTGGGAGAAACTCACATTTTCTCCCATGTATTTAAGAATTATATATGTATAGTGGAACCTCACTTACATTTTTTTCAAGGGAGACTACTAAAGTCATTTATAAATGAGAAAACTTGTAACTGATTTTCTCTTCTGGTATGGAAATGTGTATTAATGATACAAATAAAATTAGTGTATAACCTGTGCATTTCACATGGCTTTAAAAAATGTTTTTTTTTTTTTTCCTCCGTACAGCCATACACTAATTTATTATAAGCATTATTGGCCTCTCCACAAATTCTCCAGCCACTTATGTCATATATTTTCTTAGACTTCTGGAGCCCGCCAACAAAAGCTCTCAAGTCATCCGTCATGTTAAGCTGCTTTGCAAAATCTAGTGCCTTCTCTTGTAACATTTTTCCATAGATGGGAACATTTTCTCACGATGTTGATTGAACCAGACTGTAAGACATTTTTATAAATCTGCAAAACACCCTGTTTGTAACGCCCTTTACATTTTGATAGCTACATCCAGGCTTTGGTACGTTCCGTATATCCTCTTTATTTTTTATTATGGTTTTCACTGTCGAGTGAGGTAGGCCCAAACACTCAGCAATAATCTTCTTCGTTTCCTTAGGACTGTTTTTAACCTCATCCAGAAATATATCGAGATTCAACTGTATTGGAACACCACAGTGAAGCGAAAAATTATTAAATTTTAGATGAGTTGCATTTTTTTCACGAAAGTGAAGCAGATGTGTAAAAAATGCAACTCATCTAAAATTTAATCATCCAGAAATGTTAATTTTTCACCAAGTGCTAAGGATTTTCTTGTTTTCTTCCGTGTTGGTTGATATTCACACATGTTTCTTCTGCTGTTTGTAACTTGAAACTCCACTAGAAATAGATAAGTGACTGTCGGAACAATATGCCAACAATGAAAGAATAAATCACAATGAAAGCAGTAGACTAGCAGTATTCAACTTAAGGGTAGGCATCGGTGAAATTTCGTCAAAAATGACAAAAAAGGACATTTTCCGTTTTTTGCATTAAAATTATGTTTAAACATTGTAGTTTCAGAATCTACTGTCAGCTAGGCCCTAGCGCCATTTAAAGAGCCACTACATCATTATTTAAATGCCCATGTGTGGGTGGGCGTGGCCATTTATATTGCTTTTTCTAGTGTGTCACAAAGAAATTGATGAAATTCTCACGTTTAAACTACGCGGTTTGATTCTGTAACTGTGGTAATGTGCAGAGACATCTTGTGGATGTTTGTGGAAGCTACTGAACTTGTCCGCTACCATTTTCTACATATTATTTCCCACTTACTACTTTTGAAAGTAAACAAACATTTCCACTGACATGTAGTGTTTGTGAAATATGGTTTACATGCAAGTGAAAACTGTGGATAGCAGCTTATATTAAATTATTATTGTTAAGAATAGGAATAAAGCCTGATTTAACATTGTATTGCTTTCTTGTTGCAACAGTAGGTATATGATTCATACCAGGTTAGGTTAGGAGTACAGTGGCTATTTCGAAGCAAAATATAATGATATATATGGTTTTCTTGCCATAATAGTAAGTAATGACACTAGAATGCTCTGCTTGAGGTAAATGTTAAGTGAAAACATATTATAGCCCAAGAGTTAACAATGATTCTAGTAGGTCACCTTTTGATGTAAATAGAAGAATGGTTACTGTATTTCTGGGCATTGGTAAGGGTCATATTTCTATGCAGAAGTTTTGTATGACCATGGGTATGAATTGCATGAACTATTCTACTTACAATTTCCATTTCATAGACAAAAATAAAGAGATTAGTTAGTACTATTCTACGGGAAAGTTGCATTAAAGGAGAAGCACTGAATGCTAATGAAAGTTTCCATGGAGTAAATGTCACAAATAAGTTTTTGTATTAAGAAAGAAATTGCAAATTGCAGTGATTGCAGCTGTTAGTGAATTTAATATGGGTTATAAAGATAGACTTAAAGTTAAGGCAAAAGTTGCAGCAAGCAAATAAGTCCTGTTAGCAAGAAAATTAACAGCATTAGGGATAGGTGAAAGCTAAAACAAAGTGCTCAGAGTTCATTGAGCAAATATAAATCTGCCAAGCAGCAGTTAAAGGTGACTAAATTAAAAGAAGAAGAGGATAATAAACTAGCTGAGTGGTCTTCATATAGTGCAGGAGGGTTTAGAAACTAGAAAAAAAATGTTGTTTATATTTAGAGCTTCTAACTAGATTTTTCTCATGTCCAACTTGTAGCATTTTTAATACTCCTTACAGTCCAGACACTAAAGTTTTCAATCAATTTCTTTAAGTTTTGTATATATGTATATTCCTAGATAAGTTTTCAATAAAAATTGGTATCACTATGGCTGTATATGAAAAAATTAATAATGATTGGTATTGAAAAAATAAAACTGACAAAACTTCAAGAAAATTCTATCATATTCCTTAAATTTTCTCCTCCAGAACCATTAGACATGGGCAAATGAGTATATACATATATAGTTTTATAACTGTTATCTAAAGGAACCAGAATCCAAAGTTCCAATCATTTATAACAAAAATTGTAGAGAATGTAATATGTTTCCCAATGTAAAGAAATGGCAGCAAAAAATTAAATTATCATTTTTTTGGTAAAAACTATTGTAGATAGAAAAATTATAAAAAAAGGGCCAAAGGTAACCAAATTAAAGAGAAAGAAGGTAATAAGATAGATGTAGGGCCTGCATATGATGCATGGAATTTTCAAAGTAAAGAAAGTAGTGTAATTTCAATCTAAATCTTTAAATTCATTTTTCTCCACTTTCAATTTTTGAACATTTTTGTATCTTCAAAATGCTCCAACTTCTGCAATTCTCAACGAATTTGTATTAAACTTTGCATACCTATTCCTAAATAAATGTTTAATAAAAGTTGGTATTTTTGTTTATGTAAATTAAATAGTTTATTTATAATTGAATTTTAAATCTCAAAATTGCAAAATAAATTAAGAAAAATTTAATATATTCACACATAAAAATTTTTTTCTCCAAAAATACTTGATATACACTTTAAAAGTATAGCAACTTTTATAACTGATGTACAGAGAAACCTGAATCTAAAATTTAAAGTTTCTAAAAGAAAAACTGTATGACCTGGGACTTTTTATATAACATACAAAAATCATACTATAAAAAGCACTAAATATTTTTTTGTAAAATAACTATTTAAGATAGAAATATGAATTTTGAAAGCTTAACTAGATTCCCTATACCCCACCAAATGACAAAATTTCAAGCAGTTCTGATGTAAACTCTGGATTTTAGCATTTTTCACAGATGCCTCCCGTTAAAGCAGAGAAGTGACTGTTGGAACCAAGGTTAATAGATTGTTGGAATGATATGAAGACAATGAAATGATATGCAACAATGAAAACAAAAAACCAGGCAGTTCTGAAGGTATCCAAAGCAAGCGTACCACCGTACATTTTCTTAAAAAAATGTATAAATTGTTATATTTTGTGTATGGAGATCATAAAAAGTGATACATTACCGAGAAAATGTATAACCGTAAAACGTATAATTGAGCAAAATTTTAATGGAGAAGGATGGGTCCCCAAAAATTTAGCATATATGTGCGAAAAATAAACGAGTTTCAACTGTATCGCTATGTAACAATTGCACTTGTATCAATAGCACTTTTGATTTTGGAAATATTGGCTGTGCAAGTTTTAGGTGATTCAACCTGTATATCACCAGTGCCACCATTGTGATTCCATTTTTGCACGTTGAAACTTCTGCAAAAAAACTGAGTAAGCACCAGACCAGAGACAGCTAATAACTAGCAATTGTGCAATAAATTGAAGAAATGCCTATGTAGATGATGTTGATGCTACCATGTGTGGATGCTGGAATATTACTGATATAGACCCTCCTTGTCATTGAGTAATGTATCAAGAAGTAGAAAGAAAAGCTAAGAGCCAAAAAGTTTTAGTTTAAATTAACTAGCAGCAGAGTGTGGTGAATCCAGTGTCTAAGTAGACAATTACCTGCTACCATCAAAACAATGAATTTCCAAGGCAGAACACAGAGATATCTAAAGTTGTAGCTTTTTATTTTGTCTGGAATGCACAGTTACCAAAAATTTGCTGTCAGAGAAACAGCCGCTAATTTTCGAATCAAACCAGTAATTACTGCCTTTGTTGCTTTTTCAAAATCAAAAGATTATTTTCAGTGAATTGAGCTTCAGAGTCTTAACCTGTGAAAGTGCGTGCATACAAGATCTGTCTTTTGAGTTGTTCAAGCATTAATTGCCATATTCTATACTTTGGTCTAGACTATCTTCTGACTAACTTGGTCCGGACCAAAGGCGATCTAACTTTTTGGTATTCATAGAGGATAAAAAGCTGAGGACCAGCACGGAACAAATGTTACACGACATAGAAAGGTTCTTCTGCACATGCACGAGTCCCATAGAGTGCTAAACAAACCACAGTGTACCTTCAAGTTTATAAATCTCTGTGGTAGTTTCACAATTGTTTCTTAATCATTCTTACGGTAGCTGCTGGTGTTTGAGGTTAGGTAACAAAATTTGGTGTGCTGGGGGTGCTGTGAATATGGATAATATGAAGAAGCGGATTATTAACTATGAATGTATTTGTGGTACGGCAGCTGACGAATTATCTACATAAGGATGTTCTGAAATTAGCTTATTATGGACTTATTAATGCTCATCTTCAATATGGTAGAATAGAAATTTGGGGGCATGGGGAAGATCATAGTTTCAAAAACATGAATAGTATATTATTTGAAACAAAAGGTTGGAAACAGTGATGTATTTAGCATTTGAAAGTAATGAGTCGGTAATTCAAACACAAACATCACTTAAATTATCCTTACTTGGAGATGTTTCGGAGAACGGTTTGTCCCCATCGTCAGCAGTTATCTGACTGGTTGGATCTGTGGTTTCCTGAAGTGAGCTGGTTGTTTGGTGAGATGAACTTCCAAAGAGCTTTCAGGCGACAATTCAAAATTTATACCTGATTTCCTGTTTTCAGGTACTGGGTCTTTCAGGTTGTTGCATAATAAGTTTTTTAAACTGAATTTATTTATTGGGACTAGGGTGATGTTGTACTTCTTGAATATCTTGTTGAATTTTTTATGCACTCTGAGATGATATATGAATTTCCTGAACTGTGTCTCGGTTTTTGATTCTGTTAATTTTGTGGTATTCAATATGCGTTTCTGTTTCTTGAATTTCCAAATTTTCTTTTATATTAATTGTTTACTATATCCATTAATTGCAGCTAATTTACTCATGTTATATTCCTTATTGTATTTATTGTGTTTCAATGGGATGTTGACTAGTCTATGCACAAAGTAAAAACATTATAGAAAATAAATCCATGTAGACGAATACAAATATGAGAAAGGAAGAGGCATGGAGGGAAATTTATAACGAGTTTGCTGATAATGCGGCTTGCAAAGCTCGACTTTGTACTTACTCTATCATATTGTTGTAATTTGTATTGTATCTTCTGATGTTGTCCATTGCTTCTTCATCTTCTTCTTCTTCTTCTTCTTCTTCTTCTTCTTCTTCTTCTTCTTCTTCTTCTTCTTCTTCTTCTTCTTCTTCTTCTTCTTCTTCTTCTTCTTCTTCTTCTTCTTCTTCTTCTTCTTCTTCTTCTTCTTCTTCTTCTTCTTCTTCTTCTTCTTCTTCTTCTTCTTCTTCTTCTTCTTCTTCTTCTTCTTCTTCTTCTTCTTCTTCTTCTTCTTCTTCTTCTTCTTCTTCTTCTTCTTCTTCTTCTTCTTCTTCTTCTTCTTCTTCTTCTTCTTCTTCTTCTTCTTCTTCTTCTTCTTCTTCTTCTTCTTCTTCTTCTTCTTCTTCTTCTACTTCTTCTTCTTCTACTTCTTCTTCTTCCTCTTCCTCTTCTTCTTCTTCTTCTTCTTCTTCTTCTTCTTCTTCTTCTTCTTCTTCCTCTTCCTTCTTCTTCTTCTTCTTCTTCTTCTAATTATTATTATTAATATTATTATTATTATTATTATTATTATTATTATTATTATTATTATTATTATTATTATTATTATTATTATTATTATTATTATTATTACTGATGCCTAATTAATATCGTGCAGGTCAGCAATTTTGTCTTCATATCCTCCTCCTACATAATACAGAAGTGCTGTTAGGATTTGAGTGTCAATTGAGATACTCAGGCCTCGGTTATCGTCCCTGACGTACAGGTTAGGACGAATTATTTCTATCAGCTTTCTGGCATTCGCCTTACTAAACCTTTATCTGCTTTTGAAGTTTAGGTCGTCGTACTTTGCAATAATTTCTATTCTTGGTAGATAAGTTTTCCTCTGTCGTCTTATTTCACGAATTCTATGCACTACAGCTACATTCATCATTTCACTGTTGTCCACGCTGCAAAGATAGTCCGCCTTTAATCTACCCCTTGGAGGCAGACCAGAATTTGAGCCGGATCAACGTGTTTGGTCCCCAGACTATCGCTAATCCCGGTTTATGAATAAGATAACTGATGGTCCACCGTTAGTCCACCGGAAGTAGCAAGTTGGTCCGAACCAAATCTCACTATGAATACGGCCCTAAGACACTAATGTAAGACTTGAAGCTTTCACAGTGAGGTTTATTAATCAAGGCTTTGCGGGTGATCATCCATGTCAAGTTTATGAAGGTCGAGCTTTCAGCCATTCTATACTCCATGGCCTTCAGGATCTGAACCATTAATTAATAAGATGCTAATCCTAACCTGCCTCAACCTAGTAATCCTAGTGTCTGTATAAACTCAGTCTTATTGGGAACTAAAATCTTCAAAGGTGACTAACTGATGTAAATAGTGATGTTGTATTAACTGATCTGTTCTGTTTTTACAGGGATGTTACTTTGGACCAGAAAAAGCAGGAGATGAAGAAGGAGAAAGTGAAGAAATAAAAGACGGAAGAGTTGCTTGTTACAACAGATCGTCTACACCAAACCCCTCTCTCCAGCGCACAATCAGTTTATCACAGATTTTCCATATCTCAGTCCGAGGTGAGTAATTTTAAAAATGATAGTTGCCATATTCTATTTCATGAAATACAAATTCCATTTTTGGCAGCAAAGGTAAGAATATACCTCTTCAAAGCAGAAGAGATAAATTTTTTAATGTGCAAGTTGTTCTCGTCAAGCAAGCCAGGTGAAAAGGTGATTAGAAATCGACGTTTCGGGAGTGTGCATATCTCCCATCATCAGGCTATTTATTAAATGTTATAACCACAAATGAATCACTGGATATAACACAAATATAAACAAAGACAAAACACTATCAAAATTTGTATTACTGAACAAAAGACTGTTATCAGTAAATTAAATGTCAGGTCAGTAGATGGCATGAGTATAGGAAATTAATATAGTCAAAGAAATGTAACTACTTAACTTGATTATCAATCTGTATTGATCTGTGCTTCTTAAGTCGACGGAATTCCATTTTTAAGGCCGGTTTCTAAAAGGCACTGAAATGAAATCAAGCATCACGATTAAGCGTGCTCCTCTTGGAGGAAATGGCCAAAGCCTCCTTAATTCTCCATTCCCAGTAACTATTGCATTTTGCCAAGATGGTCGTCTCCTGAAAGTTGGCTCTATGGTCGTTATCAAGACAATGCTCTGCCAGTCCAGACTTCTCAGGTTGCATTAAAAGAATGCTCTGTTCATGCTCTATTATTCTGATAGCGATGGTCCTTCAAGTTTGTCCTATATACGATAGCCATCATTCACAGGGAATGCTGTACACTTCCGGAACTTGGAAGTCAAGTTTGTCTTTCACTGGTCTCAACAGATGTTTAATCTTCGGAAGTGGCATCTGTTCAGACCAGTGAAAGACAAACTGGACTTCCAAGTTCTGGGTGTGTACCGCATTCCCTGTGAATGTGGTACACCATATATAGGACAAACTTGAAGGATCATTGCTAACAGATTTTTCTAATTGTTTATATTTTATGTTTCTTAAGTGTTCCTTTGCTTTTGTTTCTAAATTTCATTGAAACATTTTTCACGAAAGCACGTGCTTCACGGTAACTGTCAAAATCCTAAAGTAATTTTAATTCCACCATAATTGCACTGCACAAAAGTTGATCTGATGTGAGACCATGTGTTTCAGCATTATAGTATATTAGTGCTGTTATAATCCTAAAAGAACTGCATACTTTAGCACACGAATGCTTCATATATGATTCCCATGTGACAGTAAATCCTTAAAGAGAAGTGCAATGACAATCTATATACAGATTCCTTGCTGAGAAATATTTTGTGTCTTGTGAATAGATTTATGGAAATGGGATCTCTTCTTAACCCTTTCCAGCCCAAATTATAAGTATAAATAAAATATAAAAGATAAGTTCCTTTATTTTAGGTGTCTAAATGTTCCCTAAAACTACAAAATGCCTTGCATTTGACATTTTTTGTACTAGATAAGGATTTTTTAAAGTTTGTCCATATGGACCCAGTTGGAATATAAGATTGAAGAATTCTCTTGTCTGCTCAAATATAAATAGCATGTGACTTGTAATTCACATCATTAACACGAAAAAGAGCAATCAGGTAATCAAATGAGCATACACTAGTTTTAGAAACAGTCGATTATTGATATTTGAGTTTGATTTATGAGACAACTGAGAAAACTGCTAAGGACACTGCTTCTTACATTGCTTTTTTTATAACAACTTTCCCCACAACTGCTGGAATCAACTGGCCTTGCCCTTGTCCTAACAAAGAACCAACATTCCTTTGACATCCATCATGATTCTTTACTTCTGGCAAACCTTAATTTCGGTATCAACGTTAACACACGTATTGAAACCTTTCTGGAGTAATCTAATTTCTTCGGTTGTAAACTTTTGTTGCGATAGGTTTATTACGTTAACTTGTTCTTTAAAACCCCGGTGTTTTGGTTGATGAGGGTGTTCCAGTTGCCGTTCTTTTAACAGTTTGAATTTCTTCTTAAGTCTTTCGTTTTTCCTAATCATTAATATTTTTAATTTTTCGTGAACCTGCATTTCAAAATTTTGCCAGATGTGTATTCCTAATTGTTTGGTTAGTTTTAGTATAAGTTGTATAATTCCAGGTCTATTTTATTTATGTAGCTGTAATGTTTCGAAATTTCCAGTTTTATCACATATTTTTCCACCAGTTTTTGTTTTCTGTGATTGCTATTGTGTTTGACCGTTTGCTTTACAAAAGTTGGCGTGATATTTATTAGTTTAATGTCCACCAGATGAACATTAAGTTGAAACAAACAGAAAAATCTGCAGTGTCACACCATTTTTGGACAGAAAACCACAACATTGGCCACAACATTAAACTGTTAAAATCTTTAAGTACACCCATAGAATTGGATATTTGGGAAAAAATATTCATAAACAAAAACCGTGATAAAGTTATAAATTTTGAAATCCCGGCATAAAATGAAGTATTAAAACTTAGTGCCCCTAACACCAGATGGCAGAGTGATCAGAGCTCCGTAGTAATGGAAGAAGAGGAATTTTCATTTAGTCACCAAACAGCTGAGGATGAGATCGAATGATCTTCAAAACGTTTCAATTATACAACAAGTAAGTGAAGTTTGAGTGTAAACATAGTGACTCATAAATCAAACTCAAATATGAAGAATACTTCACTGTTAATAATGCTTCTGCTTTTATTATTTAAGATTTTTATTATTTTCAGATTCTTATATCATAGTATCTGATAGTAAATCTGGTGTCACAATATTATAATGCATATATGTATATTGAAGTTTTTTTTATTCACTATTACCATATAGAGCAAATCACAACAGTACATCATGATATTATTTATTTATTTTAGTACAATAGAAAACAGTTTTTTTTTTTCCTTTTTTTTTTTCCATAGAGACATAATGCTACCTCTGCTTGTTTTTGTTATGCACTGGCCAGTGACCAATTTGATCAAATCTAACATCACTAACTGCATAAACAGTACATTTCTTTGGAGGATGTACAACATTTTCTGGCCCAGTAGATGTTCGAAGGTGTTTTCTCTTCACAACCTTACCACTCTGAAGTAATACGAGGGGGGGCCCAAAAGACACCGGATTGTTATAAAAACTTTATTGACGAACCTTTTTACAAAATTACTTCAGTCACCTTCAAAATACTCTCCATTACATGTGATGCACATGTCAAGTCTATTTTCGCACTGTTGGAAGCATGTTTGGAACTCTTCAATTTTGATATTGTCCAGTGCCCTTTGCAAAGCTGTTTTTACCGCCTCCACATCGTCATAATGCTCCCCTTTTAGCGGTTTCTATTTATTCATGGAAATAGGAAAAAGTCGCACTGGGCTAAGTCCAGCCAATACAGAGCATGGGGAACAACAGACCACCTCTGAGATGCCAAATAGTGGGTCACTCGTAAGGCCTTGTGTGCTGGAGCATTGTCGTGATGCAGAAACCAGTCACCTGATCGGGCGTTTCCTCCTCACATTCTCTCGCAGACACCTTAAAACATCCAAGTAAAAGTTCTTGTTAACAGTCTGGCCAGGGGGTACAAATTCCCAATGCACAATTCCACAAACGTCAAAAAAGACAATGATAATTGTCTTCACATTTGACCTCACTTGCCTTGCTTTTTTGGTCTGTGAGAGTTGGGAGTCCTCCAGTGGCTTTACGCTTGCTTGGTTTCTGGGTCATACCCGTAACACCAACTCCTGTCCCCTGTAATGACTTTGTTCAAGAATTTTGGATCACGTGCAATCTGTTTTCAAGTCCTGACACACATTCATGCAGATGGTTTTGTGCTCCTGTGTGAGAAGGTGCGGAACAAATTTAGCAGCAACACGTCTCATGTTCAAATCCTCCCTCAAAATCCGCTGGCACAAGCTCCAACTGATTCCTGTCACTGCTGAAACTTGGTCGATTGTTTGGCGACAATCCTTATTGATCTTTTGGCGGACCTTTTCAGTGTTCTCCTCATTTCGCAATGTTGAAGGGCATCCAGAACGAGGTTGGTCTTCAACACACATCTCACCACGTTTAAAGCGCCCAAACCACTCGAAAACCTGTGTGCGGCTCATAGCATCCTCCTGGAAAGCTTCCTGAAGCATTTGGTGTGTCTCCGTTGCAGTTTTTTTAAGCAGGAAACAAAACTTCACACACACTCTTTGTTCTTTTAAAGTTTCCATAACGACTTCGCAGAGATAACCTGCAAACAATCAGAGAAACACAATACCACACTTGCACGTTCAGCTCAGCACTGACGCCATCTGCACAGCTGTTTCATGAAGGTCTCTACTAACAGCATCTAGCGTGAGAACCCTGCACTACGTCTATGCGTGGCAGCGCCCTCAGAGTCCGGTTTCTTTTGGGTCCCCCCTCATATGTTGGCTATTTCCAGTTGAAAAGGGAGCAAAGGCATTGCATTTTCTTTCTGCTGTTGGCAATGTTATTTATAAAGGAGCCAAGCAATAACAACACATGTCAGTAAGATGAAAGATAATTCAGAGATAATATAGTTTTGCCCTCAGATTTATTCTGTACAGTGCAACAAGCAGTCAAGTGTTCATTATCTTGCATATCCTGATCTCTTTCAATGTTATTCTCAATTTCTTCATCCATATTATTACCAAAATACTTTGTCATCAGACAGCTGTCCATTTAGCAGGTACTCTAGCATCTCCTGTTCTGATGATTTAGACATCTGAAAGCAAAGGAACCAAGTAACTGACATGTAGTTGTTTGCACATAACCTCTTTTGGTAGACTTACGAACTACCATCACTTCCTCCGACTGGGGCCATATGGACCCACCACTGCTTTAGCTCATAGCACAATAATGCATATCATTTTATTATTGCAAGATAGTTATTTATTATCCATGGTACACCTACTATAACAGTATATTTTTGTAAAATGTAAATATTAGTTTCTTACCTCAAAATTATTGCAGACCTCAAGAGCAAAACGGTTGACAGCTATGCATTACACTTCCAAGTGGATATGAAGCTACAGGAAGCCTTATACTCGAATGCTCTGGTTGTTGCTGCCATCTGTCTCCAAGGAAAACACTCAGAAACACAGTGGTGCCATATGGAACCACTGGGATTAATTGAATATTGTCTAAATGTTAAATAAAGTTTGTGGGTCAATTTGGACCCGTTGGGCTGGAAAAGGTTCATATGAAACCAAAATTAAATCACCATGATTTTACAGAGGAAATCCTTGATGACATGGGAGAAAAGTTACAACAAAGTGCAAAGAAATTTCTAAGTAAAATTGTTCAGGAATTTCAGAAACTTTGTATTGGAATGCCCTTAGACTTTTAAGATTAAGGCTCTAGAAGTGCTTGATAAAGTCAACATGAAAAATTCAATGCCATGGCCGGGATACCTTAGCCTGTATACGGCTAGTGTGAAGAAATGAATCATTTCCATCAATTAATTCTATAAGTGCTGTTGAATTCCAACTACAGGATAATGTGGGTAGAACAAATTTCTGCAGTTGTGTGTTGGATGAAGTTATAGATCACATTTTTTTATTCTTGTTTAGTTTTATTGGAGACAAAGAATAGTCCCCCCCCCCCATTTTATACACTGCCTTTAACTCCAATGGTCTTATCGGCGGCTGTTTCCCTTTGGAACATATCGAAGGTGTTAACTCTTGTTCGGTTGGTTTTAATCATTACATCACGCACACATTTGCACTCTCATTCATACTTCCAGACTCTGGGGAAGATGAGGAGATGTCTTGGATGGAGAAAAATCCCCACCCGCACCGCCGGGAATTGAAACCGGGACCCCTAGCACGGCAGGCAGGTGCTCTACCGACTGAGCTATGGGGCCAGCCAAAGAATAGTTTTATTTGTAACCATAAATAGTTAATGAATGTTAATGCAAACTTTACAATACTGGTGTTGCATCATGAGAATGTAATTTTCTATGGCAAAGTATGTAGTAGTTCTAGTTATAATTTCCATGAAAAATCTTTGGGCTTGAATATAAGGGGCTATGAATATCAAACTCTGTTGGCAAACAGTATCTTGTTGCCAAGAAAACAATTGTTGTTAGGCTCGCCAAGTATCCAAACAAGGCTCTGTAGAGGCTTTCCATTGCTTTCCTATTATTTTAGTAATGATGTGTCAATTGATTACATTTTTTGTTAATCAGAGCACTACCTCTGAAGATGAAGAATGTGATGCAGATATATCAGAAGGAAGTCTGCTACCCAAGCACCATAATACATCACAAAATCAGCCTGTAGAAGAGCAGCATCCATGGCAAAGTCTGAGTTGGTCTGGAGCAAAAGCAGTTACTCCAAAGTATGCCTCTAGACCTACAAGTTTGGATGGAAGTTTTATGGAGCATCAGTTACCAACATTCTCTGGTTCCCTTGTAAACACAGTAAGCAAGCTGATTACATCAACTCCTGAAACTCTTCAGGTAATTTACCTACATGCTTATTTTTTGTGCCTACAATAAATGTATGAGTAATCGTAGAGTGAAAGTTTTAAATATGTAAATGAAAATATTCACTTAAAGAACACTTTATATGATGGCAAAATGTTGTGCTTGTACTAGAGGTAAGGTGACCAGAATTCTTTTTTAAGTTATTGAATCCTGGCAGAGTTCAGTCCTTCAGATTTATATATGCAATAGAACCATTTGCTTATGGTTAGGAAAACTTTGTCATATTATAAGACCTTAAGCTTTCCTGACGACGAATATGCTCAAGTTACTAAAATTTGGCAAGTTGTTCTTGGGAAGCAAGTCAGGCGAAAAGACGATTAGAAATCAACGTTTTGGGAGTGTGCATCTCTCCCCTCATCAGAATATTCATTAAATGTTATAACCACAAATGAATCACTGGATATAGCACAAATATAAACAAAGACAAAACACTATCAAATTTGTATCACTGAACAAAAGAATGTTTTCAGTAAATTAAATCCCAGGTCAGGAGATGGCGTGAGTATATAAAATTAATTGGGTCAAAAAAACATAACTACTAAACTTAATTATCAAGCTTTATTGATCTGGGCTTCATAAGTTGACGGATTTCCATTTTTAAGGCCGGTTTCCAAGAGGAGCTGAACTCAAATGCAGAATCACGACTAAGCGCACTGCTCTTGGAGGAAATGGCCAAAGCCTCCTTAATTCTCCGCTTCCAGTAACTGTTGCATTTTGCCCAAATGGTCGTCTCCCGAAAATTGGCTCTATGGTTGTTATCAAAACAATGCTCTGTCAGCCCAGACTTCTCTCTGAAGTAAGGCAGGATCTTTTAATAAGTTGTATAGTCCAACATTGATTTTGTTAAACTTCCTGAAATTTTACTAAAATTAGGCAAATGAGTCAACCTTGTATACACTTTTCTCCATTTATTTACTCCACTTGTAATTTTAGTAACAATGGCACTCCACTTTCTGAAATACTTCTTTTTTATTAATGAATTTTGTTTAGATCAAAATTTTTTCATTTGTAATGGCGAATTTTCTCAACAAACTTCTGGCTTAGCAATGAGTAATGCTCTTTCACCTTCTCTTGTTGATCTTTTTATGAGTTTTTTCCAAATGCAAGTCAATCAAGCATTCCCTTTAATTTTTAAAGTTTGGTATAGATATGTTGATGATATTTTTGCAATTGTTCCTGATAAACTCATAAACAATGCTTTAAAATGACTAAATTTGCAAGATAAAGCTATAAAATTTGCATTAGAAACTGAAATTAATGAATTTTTTCCTTTTCTAGATCTAAAGGTAATAAGAAATAATAATAAATTTAACTTTGGTATTTATAGGAAGTCTACTCATATTGATAATTACATCAAAAATAAAAGTTTTAACCCTTTTTCACATCAATTTGCTGTTTTCAATAGTTTGATTTATAGATTAATAAATATACCCCTGAATAAAGAATATAAACATATTATTAATACTGCTTTAATTAATGGCTTTAATAAAGACTATATAAATATAAATATTGAAAAATTCAAATTTCAAAAAAACTGTTAATGATATTTCTACTCTTAGAAAAATAAAAGACGGTTATAATTTTAAAAAAATTTACTTACCATCCTTGGGTTAATAAACATTTTCAAAAATATTTTTAAGGAGTTTTGTATAACTTTAGTTCCTCAAAATAAATATTGTGACTTTGTGGGTTCGTGAAATGAAAAGTCCAGTTTCACCACTCAAAAATGTTCTTTATTTCTACCGACTTACAGTTTAACACTTGCCAATTACACAAAATTACGTGCTGCACACAATTACAATTCACCAGTTCGTCCGTTACAATTTCACTTGTACTCGCGATTACATCAACTCCGATACTCATACACAGTTACGTACAGTCTTCCGTTGCACAATCCTTTCGTTCATTAACACGTCACTGACTAGCACTGCCTTCTTACACCAAGAACTGTCCTCTCTCACACACTAACCAACTGACTGACTGACTCCGTCTGTCTGCAACCCCCCTTTATATAGGAATATCGCCGCCTTCCAGTGTCCGCGAGAATGTTCCAGTAAAAGAATGATCGAGAACCAGGTGTAAGAGAAACAGACAGCACAGTCATGTTTTTCCTCCGTCACCACCGCCTGTCACCACTATGAGACAAACGAGGGGAGGGCGTAGCTAACACGGACCTCCCTCGTCTCCCGCTCTCAGCTGCTTTCATAGGGTGTTCCAACGCTCGCGTTACAATATAGTATTAAAGATGTATTGCATTTCTCTAAAAAATATAAAATTCCTAATAATAAAGTCGGGTATTTATCATTTCAATTGTTTAGATTGTGATAAAGTTTAAATTGGAAAGACAAAACGTAATTTAGAAACCAGAACAAAAGAACATTTTCCTAACATTCAGTATAAACAGCCTGATAAATCAGCCGTAGGAGATCACTTTTGGTCATTTAACCATGAAATAAATCCTGAATTTAAATTATTAAAACAATTAAATGGTCCAATAGGTTTGGGAAAAGATATTTATTTTAAAAAACAAACATCGCGTAATGAATTTTGAAATATCGGCAGTCGATTCTGTTTTTAAATTTGTTTTATTTTCAGATTTTGGTAATACTAACAAGAACATATTAACATCTAGCGTTCGTAACGATGGCGACAGCTTTGTTGTTTCCAGCTGAAGATGTGTAAAAGTTTTACATGAAATCGCAATACCGGACAATTTATAAGAAAATTATCATAATTTCTTATAAGATAAGTGAAGTTTTAGGTTGCAAATTGTTATATTTTTGTTAAAATAGTTTGTATTCTAGATAGAAACTATACAGAAATATATGATAGGTAGAGAAAGTCATGCAAATGTAGCACATCAGATTTTTCTACATTTGTATGTATTTATGCCAAGTTCCTAATCGATCAAAACAGTAACAGTATCTGTAAAATAATTTGATACTTCTCAAGAGAAAAAAAGAGCTTAAATTTCTCAATACTTTTCTGTGTAGTGTAGAGTAGTAGTTAGTTTAGGACAAGGGAACTCAAATCTGCAATTACAAAATATTTAATAATATTATAACAAACCCATCCATAAAGGTAGCAGGATGTGCTATGCTTTAAACTTACAGAATAAAATATGGTGCTCAATTATAAATGCTAAATTACTTTTTAGAGGATACTAACATGGCTACTCAGCATCAAAGAGCATTACAGATGAAGACAGTTGTGGGAGTAACAAGTGACATGAAGATTACTCATCCTATTACAAGTCACCAAAATGAAAGCACCTTTTGAAAGATAGAATCAGAAATAAAACATTCAATGCCATAGTCTAAATTTGAGCCATGGATCTCTGCTCTATGCGCGACTGCCCTATCACAGTTTTGACAACATCTTGGTACAACATTAAATTCTCAACTAATTCACATTTTCCTGGTAGACCTTGAGGAAATCTCAAATTCGAGATCACATATTCTAGTGACAACTTAAAATTCATAAGTACTTAAGTGCAAGGCTTTTTAAGATTTTATTATAGTTTCAATTTATAGGGGCACTGAGTGATATTAATATTTAAACACAAACCGTGTATAGACAAACTTTTGAAAGATAAATTCAGAACTGAATAAATTCAATGCCATAGTCATGATTTGAACGTCTTCCATTCTAATGAGCTACCATGACCAACATTCAAGTATGTCTTTAAATTCTCCAACTGATTTGCAATTTCCCAATAGACCATGAGAAAATCTCAAGGGGCACTGAGTGATATTGATGTTTAGACACAAACAAACCGTGTGTAGACAAATTTTTGAAAGATAAATTCAGAACTGAAAAAATTCCATGCCATCATAAGGATTTGAAAGTCTTCCGTTCTACTGAGCTACCATGACAACATTCAAGTAGGTCTTTAAATTCTCGAACTGATTTGCAATTTCCCAATAGCCATGAGAAAATCTCAAATTTGAGATCATATACCCCAATAGCAGTGAATTTTTCAGTTCTGATTCTTCTTTTCAAAAGTTTGCCTACATATGGTTATTTCTGTTAGAATAATCAATATCATTTATTTTCCTTATAAATAAAAGCACTTTTGAGTCTAACAAAGTTTTCAATGCCATAGCCCGGATTTGAACCACGGATCTCCCGGTTTCTGTCTAGTTGCCCTTAACCATTGAGCTGCTATGGCAATATGCCATGACTCAAAAGGGTTTACATGACAGTCAGGCAATAGATTAATTTGGTGTACATGCTGTAACCGCAGTATCAAGCAGCAATTAAGAGGCAGCGAATTAATTGAAATCACGATAATTAAAAAGAAGATAAATTAGTGAAAATGCTCTGCTAAACTCATATAAAAATCTTGTTATATTAATATGAAATTAGAATGGATAGAGAAATGATTAAAATAGCGGTTGACTTAAAGAATAAGAAGGGAAGAATATAATTTAATATAGCATACATACTAGCATCCAGGCAAGGGAGAGAAAATATTCTTGTAAAAATCTCCACACTTTGTGCAAGGAAAGGATCAATGTCTGAGAATTATAGAATAGTCACCAGCCAGGAATTTGTTGGGACAAAAAGGTTTTCAAGAGGCGGCGGAGCCTGAACGCTAAAGGGATTTACTTCGCTGATTTGATAACGATGTATACCGTTACAGAGAGCCCAGGGTAGGCCATCCCCAACTCAGGGGGGGCTGAACGTCAGTGAGTTAAATGAGTTTTGCAAACCAATGCGAAAATTCGAAATAAATGAGAAACCAATAATAATGTAAGATTTGAGAAATGCGGAGAAGGGTGAGCTATTTTGGTCATGTGATAAAGTTAGAGAGGGGATCAGAATAAAGTTCGAACTGAATCGCGAATTAGGAAAAACTTACTTAAAAGTTCATACTACGAGAGGAAAGACATGTTAATGTGTGTTAAGAAGGAGAAGTGAAGATTTATAAGCCTGAAATGTAGGGAAGTTAAGAATAGCACAACCAGCGTAAGGGGAAGCAGCATTATAAGTTTATTATAGCAAAGTAGTCACCGTATAAAGAAGTAATAGAAACCGTGTGGAAGTAACTTTAAACAAGTAATCCACGGTTTCCAGTAAATTGAATTTATGTTAGGAATTTTACTAACAGGTGGTCACCAATACAAGTCAATCAGAATCAGACAAACTTAGTAAGAATTAAACTAAATAATTTTGCAATGAACCAAAGTGTTAGTGATACAACTAAGAAGCCAACAACCACCAAAATCCATTTCCTACAACCATACACCTGAGGATAAGAGAACTCATAGCTCCAATTAGAACCCAAATCAAATAAGAACCCAATCAATTTAACTCTGGTATGTGGGTTTGCCGCAATGCTTAGGGTTTCACGGCAAGTGTTAATGCAATAGTATGTATTTCCCCGGCTTGTGGGCCGTGGTCCAATAGCAGCACACACTCAGTTGCATTGAGATTAGCTGATAAAGAAGCAATGGCAGGCAAGTAGGCATGGACAGACCGGCTATATTTGACGAGGCCTCATGCCGAACGACATTCCAGCAAGTACCTAGCTTGAATCCTTTGAAGATGCTCGTCGGAGATATGAGCAAAACGTGAGGAGAATTTTCATCCTCTGGACCGCGACCCACAAGCCCGGGAAATACATTCTATTGGATTAATTTGGGATGTTAAAAAAACATAAAAGGATAAGAACATGAGTACCAGAGTGCCTTCTGAGCATTATTTTTATCATGTTCTGTATTCATAAAGAATATTTTTCATAACAATTTAAAGAGCCCATTTTTGTGGTGTGGGAGTAGTGTGTCTGTCTCTCATTCAAGAGGTTCCAGGTTCAAATTTCATTTAGGGTGAGTTATCCTGAGGAGGTTTCTTTCCAGGATTTTTGCTTATCTTGAGAAAATGAATGATGAGTAATTTTAAGCTTTATGAACCCCGGGGTTATTACATAACATTTTATCCATTTCATTCATTGTCCAATTGACCTGCCAGGTTAAAGTATGTTAAAACTTAAAAAACTAAGGTGGTTTGTGTGATATATGTTACAGAGCTGCTTTTTGTTACCTGAAAAAGAATGCTTCCTAAATGAAGCTTTTATTTTGCAGCTCAGTGAAATATCTGAGGAAGGAGCTTTATCTCAGAGTGATGATGAGCAAATGGCAAAACTTGAGTTGGATGAAGAGGACTTATATCCAGTTGATAACAGCTGTAAAGAAAACAACTTTGTTACTGCAAATGATATTGAAACTTCATTGGAAATTTCTGGTAGAAATGCAGAAGAGGATGTTACACTTATTAATGCTACCGATATTTTACCAATGAAGCATGAAACTTTAGCAGATCCTGAGGAAAATGCATCTGACAGTATGACATCCAGTGTAACTGCCAGTATGATGACTGAAAGGTATGTATGTTCATGTCAAACAGTTCATTACAGAAGTTACTCAAATCAAATAAATCATCACAAAAGTTACTGAGTTAATTGAGGATCCAGTGAGCTCAAGGATTATAGTTGTTGAAATGTTGAGGCCCACGTTATCCTCTTCTGGGAAAATTAATTTTGGAAAATGTTTGAACCCTAGCTATAGATATGTATGCATGCATCAAATCATATAACTCCTTATTCTACACTGAGTTGATAACAAATCCAATTTGTATACCAAACGAGCTGGTCGCAATCAGATTGCCTTAAAGGGACCACTTTTGTTATTAGCATTATGAGTTGCTCATATGAATTTTGTGCTTATATTGAATAGGAAGTCTTGGTATGTTATGGCCTTTAATATACATTATATGGGATATTGCATGCACTAATTTTGTGCTATTGTTTCAGTTGTTGCCTTATCAATTAAAATATTACTAACTAAAAATACCTTCTTCCTCCACTACTTAGTGCCCCTAACACCAGATGGCAGAGGGATTGGAGCACCGTAGAAGTGGAGGAAGAATGTTCATTTAGTCACCAAACAGCTGAGGATGAGATCGAATGATCTTGAAAACGTTTCAATTATACAACATAGTAAGTGAAGTTGAGTGTAAACATAGTGACTCATAAATGAAACTCAAAGTTAGGGTTGACATTAAAATTAAATTTCATGGCTGGGATTTGAACCATGGATCTCCTGGTTTCCATCCAGACGCTCTTACCCATTCCGCTACCATGACTAATTTGCTGTCGTGACATTAAATTCTCCAATTGACTCGTATATTTCCCTGATAAACCACTAGGGGCTCTCACATCCAAAATACACCGTTTGTGGCGACTTACTGTTGTAAGTACTTGAGTCCCAGGCTTCATCATTTAAGACTTATTATTTTAGTTAATTGATGGAAATTAATCATTTGTTCTCACTAGCCGTATATAGGCTAAGGTTTTGGATAGATAGAGTGGACATGAAAAATTCAATGTCATGGCCGGGATTTAAACCACGGATCTCCTGGTTTCCGTCCAGGAATGGAGATTGAATTGACATTGAATATTTATGAACACTTTTCTTTTTCTTTGATAAATTGTGGGGGGAAAAAAAGTTTTCCAATCTTATGTACAAATGTGATAAAAAAGTAAAACAGTAATATTGTTTGTAGTACACAATACAGCTATATAAGGAATGGGTTAAGATATCTCTTGCCCTCAAGTCTTAGTACTAAACTAAGTTGGTTGACTGAGGATGGGAGCAAGGGTTCGTGAATTCAGTTTCAACTAATTCAACTAATAAGGAAAAAAAATAAATAAATTGACATCATTTTCTTAAGATAAGTGAAGTTTTTGTTACAAATAGTTATATTTGTATAATACTTAGTGCTTCACTGTAACTAGCTTCATTTTCTATGTAATTCTTAGTACTAACACTTCCCTTCTTACAAATTACAATTTCTACAAATTAAAAGTGCTAAATGTGATCAAATGAAGCACTTTAGGAAGAAAGTAAGAAGAAACAAAAAATGAATAGTCTGCTGTTCTCACATTTTGATAAAACATGCCCTAATCATTCCATATTGGATTAGGTGCATGAAAGTGAAAACAGTATTTGCTTCAAATATTACAAATAGAAGCATTATTAACAGTGAAGTTTTGTTGAGTCACACCTGTTTACACTCACCTTCACTTAGTTTTAAAAATGCTGGAATGTTTTCCAGGACATTCGCCCTCTTCCTCAGCAGTTTAGTGACTGACTCTCCCCCTTCCTTTTCTCTTCCTTCTCCTGTATCTGATCCTGTTGCCATCTGGTGTTAGGAAAGCAAAGTTTTAAAACTTCATTAAGTGGTGGGATTTCAAAATTTATAACATGCTCAATGTTTTTAATTATGCTGATTTTTTCCCAGATGTCTAATTCTATTGGTGATTCTAATGGTTTCAACAGTTTTATATTTTGCCCAATGTTGTGGTTTTCTTTCCAAAAATGATTTGATAAAGGGGATTTGTCTATTTGCTTTAGTTTTATGTTTCTCTGGTGTTCCTTTAGCCTTATCTCCAAGTTTCTCTTCGTTTTGCCTGTGTAGAACTTCTCACAATCCTCACAATTGATCCGATAGATTCCAAATTTCAGTGTTTTGAATTGTATTCTTAAGAGGTTTGTTTAGAACGCTCTTAAGGTTGAATTTATTCTTTGGGGCCAGTTTTATATTGAATTTTTTGAAGATTCTTTCAAATTTTTTAAAAGCACAGGGGTGCTGAGTAAATTGTTTTTATTTCCAATTTTGGACTGAAAGTGGTTTTAGTGTTGCATTTGACAAGATTTATTTTTGCCTTTCTTTCTTTTTGAGCATGTTCCTAATGAGATCAGGATTGAATCCATTTTCCTTTGCTACTCCTAGTATACATTCTCGTTCTTTTTGAAAATCCTCCTTGCTCATTGGGACACTGTATAACCGTTGGATCAAGCTTCTGAAGACTGCCAGTTGATGTGAAATTGGGTTGCAACCATTCATCTTGATGTAATTGTCCACATGTGTGGGTTTTCTATGTATTCCGAAGTTTAAGCTATTTTGGTCTCTCATGATTTTTAGGTCTAGGAAAGGTAGGATGTTGTTTTCTTCTATTTCCATTGTAAATTTTATGTTTTTATCCTGTATGTTCAAAAGTTTTAGGGAGTCTTCTGTTTGTTTTTAGGAATGATAGCAAATATGTCGTTGACATATCTTCGCCAAAATTTGTAAATTTCGGGGAAGGCTTTTACTATATGGACTTTGAGGTGACTCATATATAAATCTGCTAGCAAGGGTGACAGTGGGCTGCCCATTGTTAGGCCTTTTGATGGTTGGTAGAATTTTTTGTCGAATGTGAAGAAATTGTGTCAAATGCATAGTTCTGTCAAATTTATAATGATGTCTATTTCTGTAGAGTCTAATGTGGTTAGATACAGCCATTTTCTGAGAAGGTTTGGTATTTTTTCAATCGGGATACTTGTGAACAGTGATTTGACATCAAAAGAGACCATTATGTGGTTTGAAGGAATATTGTAGTCCTGTAGTTGATTTATGAGTTCTAAGGAGTTCTCTATTCCCAAACTCTCGAATTTCTGGAATGATTTTAGTTTATTAACTAACCACTTAGCAATGCGGTATGTGGGTGAGTTGATACCATTTATGATTGGTCTCATGCTGTTATCATCCTTGTGTTCCTTTGGCAAGCAGTATAATTTGCTTCTTTTTGTTAAAGTGTTAAAAAAAATTGTACAATTTTTCATTCATCCTTGCAGAATAGTGATCTCGTAATGAATGCCAGTTATAATCTCTTTCACCTGGCATAAAGAAATAATTTTATTTGTTTATTTTATCTCAGGATCATGTAATGTGATTTCCAGATCTTCTAAGACGGAAAGCAGTGGCTTTACAAAAGGGAGCAGCACTGGAACGAGAAAGAAAATTCGATCTCGGAAACGTAATTATCCTGTGGAGAGGAGGAGGGTAAGAGAAACCCTGAATCAGCCTCCGGGTCCCTCAGGCTCAGCACAACAGTGAGTAAATTGCTAAGTTACACGACATATTTAGGAAAGCTCAAAAACAGCTTCAATTTTTTACTATAAATAATATATATGAAGGAGGTCTAAAGAGTTCTCGACTTCACCCAGAGATTGCGGCACTACTTGCATGATTTTTTTTGTTTTTCCTTACGTTGACACACATTTTGATAGACCTTAATAAAATTACAAGTAATTCCAGGCAATAGTTGACTGTAGGCAGTTGTTTGAAGCAGTGGAAGTGTGCATTGCTTTGAAAATGGAGAAATTTGAGTATTGTGCTGTGATAAAATTCTTCATAACAGAAGGTTTAACAGCTACAGAAATTCATTTGTGGATTGTAAACGTGTATGGTGACTCTTCACCTTCAGTTTCCACTGTAAAGAAATGAGCAGCTGATTTTGGCTCTTCTTTAGAACAAGTCCCCAGCAAAATATCGTCCAACATCGGAGGCAAGCACGAGCGCTGACGGAACCTGCTGAAGTGACATGCGCCGACGTCAATAGCAGAAAATTTTTAACACTGCCAACATTGATCTAACAACTACACTATTTTTAAAAAGTTAACTTTCGATATTACTTTAATTACTTTTTCTTATCTATATTTAAAAAAGAATCGTCTGATATGACTTAACTTTCCACATGACTTAACTTCGGAGGACGTAAATCACAGTGGATGAAACACTACACACTCAATCCATGCAGCAGTTGAGGCAGTAGAGATAAGCTGATTCTTCAGCTTCGAAGAAGGCAAGGATGGTGTCATCAGCGGGAAATATCTTGGCGTTAGTATTTTGGGATGCCAAAAGATTTTTATTGATTGGTTACCTTGAAAAAGGTAAAACCATTACTGGAGAATACTACTCTCAACTTCTAACCAAATGAATGTAAGCATTCATGAAAAGAGGCCCAGGTTAAAAAAGAAAAGAATTGTGTTCCATCAGGACAATGCACCTGCCCACAGAAGTGTTTTACCAATGGGGAAATTGAGAGATCTGCACTATGAAGTGCTGCAACATCCACCCTGTTCCCCAGATTTGGCTCACTCAGACTTCCAAAAAGTTTCCAAAACTGAAGAAACTTCTCACTGGTAGATGCCTTTCATCCAATGAAGAAGCAATTGCAGCTGTAAATTGGTACTATACAGCATTTCCAGAGGAACACTATGGAAAGGAGATAATGGCATTAGAATACCACTGGACAATACATTGATTTTAGAGAAGATTATGTTTAAAAATAAAAACTTTGAAAGCATGAATCGCTTTTCTCTATCAGGCTGAGAACTTTTCAGACTACCCTTGTGAAAATTCTGTTGCATTCTCTTAAGGAAAATAAGCAATGAGATCATTTGTTATTAAGGAATTACATTATATAAACAGTAATGAGAGAAGCATAGGACCTAGGATAAATAATAGTTATCTAAAAAATATTCAGATCTGAGCCATTAACATAGTAAAACATGACCCAGGGCTGCCAATCTATTAATCCTAATACAGGAATTTATAAAATTATGATACATACATATTAGTACTTAGTTTATAAAATTAGTCTAAATGCCGTAGTTTCTTCATTGAATTAAGACATCCTTTTGAGTTTAGGTGCATGAAAATTTATCATCAAATCTGCATCACATGCTAACCCTGATGGCAACAACAACGTTAACAAAAGTGATAATGTTCCTCTTCTTTCTCCTACTGATTCTGTATTGTGTCAAAAACCTTATTTTAAAGAATTCTCACATACTCCTTTATTCTTCTTTATACTGAAGCCTTGAAAATATATTATGCTTTATAAGTAAAGAAACTCAAATAACAGATTAATGGTTTGTGAACTAAACCGTTTTTTCCTCTTAAATAAATACTTCATAGCATATGAATCTTTTTGTTAATAAAAGGTACACCAGACATAACTATAAAAAAAAAATTTAAAACTTAAAATTTTATCTTTATGCATTAAACTTTCTACTATTCTCAAATACTAACATTGCATTGCATATACATTTTGTTTAATACAATGCAGTCACTCAGTTCTTTCAGTATTCTTCTATGGCAACTACCAGCATTGTTCTGTAAAATGTAAATGTAAAAATGTTAAATTTAGATGTATCATAAGAATATTGTCGCGAATCCCTTTTTACAACTGGCGGCATACACACAAAGAGGCTTTGTGCGGCTTGTTTACACAAAGGAACTGATAGGCAGACAGTGTGGTAATAAAGAGCTTGCATAATCAGTTAAAGATAGCATGAGATAAAGGACTTGCCAGCATGGACCCGCCAAGAGCAGTCGTAAACAGAGCAGTTGTAGTAAACAGCTGTACAGATGTGTAACAGGAGTGCTTTAAATAGATGTAATCAGAACGTTGTTATTGTGATCATCGACCTTGGTAGACTGTGATTGTGTATGTGACGTAATTCTGTTAAGTAAGAATGGAACAGAGTGTATTTCTACGGAAATAAAGAACATTTTGAATTTCTTCAAGTTGAACTTTTAATTCTACGAACCCAAAAAGTCACAATATTAAAGATTTATCTCTTAATGGACATGTTTCAATATCAGAAAATGTAGGTTGTAGAAGTGTTGATGGCATAAAGGTCATATCTCTGACATAATTCTGTCTAAATGAACTGAATAGTGTTTCTTTAAATAAACTTGTGTGTTATTTAGAAAATAACTTTAAAATGAAATATAAAATTTCCTTCTTGAACTTCTGAAGAAAATTTAGTTTTGACTGGAAAGAAATGTTAAAAAAATAAAAAGTGTTAAAGTAAGTTTTTACATAAAATGTTTGAGCCATTGTAATAGAATATCTGATTGCCTAAAATTATGGATTAATTTTGAGAAATTTATCTAGATTGTTGTACTAAATAGTTATAATAAAATATGTATTGTGTTCCTAACAAACCTCTTTTAAATTTGATTGTTTAAAAGCACAATTCTTTCTACAGGTGAATTTTGTAATGGATTAATGGAAGAAATTATTATACCTAGTCTTGCCATAAATACTGTTACAAATATTACACAAATATAAATATTTGTTACTAAATCTCCACTTAACTTAAGAAATTATAGATGAGTCGTATTTATTACACATCAGCTTCACTTACGTACCTAATTTGAGGACAATTTTCTCGAACCATGTCCTCAAATTAGGTACGTAAGTGAAGCTGATGTGTAATAAATACGACTCATCTATAATTTAATAATTATTTCGCTTCACTGTGGTGTTCCAATACAGTTAAATTTCGATCAATTTGTTAAGTTAAGTGGAGATTTAGTAACAAATATTTATATTTGTGTAATATTTATTGCTTCACTGTAACTAGCTTAATTTTCTATGTAATTACTGTTACAAATTTTTGAGACATACTGTACATCCGGTTTGGCAGTTGATAACTGCGTGTGTGCACACCTGAACCTTGAACCATTGTTAGCTTGTCTTTGAAAGGAAGTATTTAGCTCCAGGTTTCACCATGGAATGGGGTAAATATTGTCACCCAATTATCGGGAAGCACCACAAACAACAGCTGAGAAGGGACCGGAGGCCACGCCACGCCCACTCATTTGTCTCCTGTCACTAACTGAAGGGATGGTTACGAGAGGTATGTCGAGCCCCTGAGCCGTCTCTTTACCCTTCTCCTAGGTTCTGGAAATTACGGGACATTCAATTTAATCGAGAACCTTCTAGATGGGCAAGCGGACCCTATATAAGCGACACATCGTGCAAGGGGGCAGTCAGTCAGTGCTTGACGAGCTAGCAAACAGACGAGAAGACTGTGTACGTGCATCGGAACGTTAACTTACGAACTGGTGAATTGTAATTGTGTGCATTACGTATTTCTGTGTAATTGGCAAGTGCTTAACTGTAAGTCGGTGGAAATAAAGAACATTTTTGAGTGGTGCAATTGGACTTTTCATTTCACGAACCCACAAAGTCACACTGGTGTCAGAAGTGCGACATAACACAATGGAGGCAGCATTAGAAAAGATTTTAGCGGAACTGAAACAAATGAAGACGGCCAACGACAACATCACCGAGAAGATGGAAGAAATGAAGGCCAAGTTAACCACAGAAATGAGAGCAGCGAACGGCAGTCTGGCCACGGAAATGAAGGCGGCGAACGAGGCTCTCGCCGCAAAGTTTGAAGAACAGTTGGCCGGCGTAAAAGAGAACGTCACAGAGTTAGGCGTGCGCGTCGAAGACCTGGCGAGCCGCGTTAATGAGCTGGAAGGAAAAGCCGACAGCAGCGTGAAGTCCCTGAACGCCATGGTGGAGGACGTCGTCGGCAGGAAGCTGAAGGATTTAAAGGCCGACGCGCCGGGACGCGACACAACATCTGCGCGCGTCAAACCTCCCAAGTATGACGGCGCGTCAACGTTTGAGGTCTTCCGCCGCCAGTTCGACACAGTGGCCAGGCACAACGGATGGTCACTGGAGGAGGAGGCCACACAGTTAATAGCCAGCCTCCAGGGAAGAGCCGCGGAAGTCCTAAACGAGGTGCAGACGACGGCGGCGCCCAAGGACATCTGGGAGGCCCTGGAGAATCGCTTCGGGAACCACCGCTTAGCCGCAGCATACCGAAGCCAGCTAAAGGCAAGGTCGGAGCAGCCGGGGGAGACGCTGCAGGAGTTCGCCATAGCCATCGAGCAGCTGGCTAGCAAGGCCTTGGTTGACCTGCCACTGGAGTTCGTATCCCGGGAAGCCGCCTACAATTTTGTCGACGGGGTACGGGACACGGAGATTCGTCAGCGCCTAACGCTCGGGGAATATAAAACCATCCACGAGGCGCTGACAGCGGCATTAAGGATGGAGGCGGCCAAAATAACATCCATCCCGACGTCGAGAACGAGGAGTGTCCGCTACGCCGGAGACAGAAGACCAGCTGAGGGACGCCGGCGAACACCTAGTGGCCTGTGTTGGTGGTGTGGACAAGCCCGGACACCTGCAGAGAGACTGCCCACACCAGGAAGAGCAGCCGGAAAACGAGTAAGGGCCGTCGTGGAGAGGGGCACGTCGGCGCCATCACCACCATCCCCTCGAGTGACACTGCGCGCCGTCAGCCGGCGTATGGATGACAGCCTCATCGCGGACGGTTGGGTAAGAGGGAAGCCGTGCCGCGTGCTGGTGGACACCGGGGCGGCCGTGACCATCAGACCTGACGTGGCGAAGGGTTTGCCGACAAGGAAGCCAAGCCGGCCATACCAGCTTGTCACGGCATCGGGCGACACCTTGCCTGTGGAGAAGGAGGCCCTGCTGGAGCTGAACTTGGGACGCAGTGCCGTGCGTCTGTGGGTGTTCGTCGCGAAGGTGGCTGAGGAGGTGATTCTGGGACTGGATGCCCTCAGGAGCCATGAGGCGACGGTCGACGTCGGCAAGAAGGTTCTGCGGCTTAACGGAGAAGAGGTTATACTCCGTCAACCCGAAGAGCGCCTTGGAATTTGCAGGGTCGTCTTGGATGAAGACGTGGTTGTCCCCGCGAGGAGCGAGGTGGTGGTGACGGCGCGACTGGAGGGTCAGAGAACCAGGAACATGATGCTGGACCAGAAGACGCCTGTAAACGGATTGTGTGTAGCCAGGGCATTGCTGCCGTGCCGAGAGGAGGTGCCCGTGAGACTGCTAAATCCTACGGACGCCGATCACGACGTCCAGGCCGGGACGGAGTTGAGAATGTGCGAGCCCGTGGTGAGCGTAACAGCTATCGACGAGACCCAGGTGCCGGCGCTGAAGCAACACCTGGGGCCCCGGCTAGAAAGCTTGGTGGAGAGGGCGGCCGACCACCTGACCACAGAACAGCTGGAGAAGGTTCGACAACTGCTAAGACGGTATCAGCGCGTCTTCAGCCAAGGTGATAGTGACTACGGCCGCACGGACAAAGTGCTTCACCGCATCGACACCGGAGACGCCCGGCCTATTCGGCAACCACATAGACGCGTTCCGCTGGCGAAGCAAGGGGCGGTACGAGACATGCTGGAGGACATGAGATCCAGGGGAGTGATTGAAGAGTCTGACAGCCCTTGGTGTTCCCCTGTAGTCTTGGTGACAAAGAAGAACGGCGAGCTGCGCTTCTGCGTAGACTACAGAAAGTTGAACGCCGTCACCCGGAAGGACTGTTTTCCCTTACCCCGGATTGACGAAACCCTGGACACGCTAGCTGTTGCACAGTGGTTCTCGACCCTGGACCTGAAGTCGGGCTACTGGCAGGTAGCTCTAGACCCGAGAGACAAGGAGAAGACCGCATTCTCGACGGGCCAAGGGCTCTGGCAGTTCACGGTTATGCCCTTTGGCCTCTGCAACGCACCAGCTACCTTCCAGCGGCTTATGGAGTCAGTGATGAGAGGGCTGACCTACGATGCCTGCCTGCTATACCTCGACGACATCATCATCGTCGGGAAGACTTTTGAAGATCACCTCTAGAATCTGAGTAAGGTGCTACAGAGACTGCAGGCGACCAACTTGAAGCTGAACGCGAAGAAGTGCCAGCTCTTCCGCAAGGAAGTTAACTACTTGGGCCACATAGTCTCAGCAACCGGAGTGGCCACAGACCCGGAGAAGACAAAGGCTGTGAGAGATTGGCCTCGCCCAAAGGATAAGAAAGAATTGCGCAGTTTCCTGGGGCTGTGCAGTTATTACAGGCGCTTCATAAAGCGGTTCTCCAACATCGCAAAACCCCTCACCCGCCTGACAGAGGAACACCGGCCTTATGTGTGGACGGAGGACGCAGAAAACGCTTTCCAGCACCTAAAGGAGACCCTGTGCAGTGCTCTAATTTTGGGTTTCCCACAACCGGGTGGCGCCTTCATTGTGCACACCGACGCCAGCGACCATTGCATTGGAGGTGTCCTATCGCAAATCCAGGATGGCCATGAGCGGGTGATAGCCTATTACAGCAAGACGCTATTCAAGGCAGAGAAGAACTACTGCGTCACCCGATGGGAGTTACTGGCGGTAGTAAAGACATTGGAGCACTTCCACAAGTACCTGTACGGTCAGCCATTCCACCTGAGGACTGACCATTCCGCCCTAACCTGGCTATTGAGCTTTAAGAACCTGGAAGGCCAGACAGCACGTTGGGTCCAGAGGCTGCAGGAGTACGACTTCACCTCGGAACATCGTAGAGGGAAGAGCCACGGTGATGCAGACGCCATGTCCCGAAGACCCTGTCCAGAAGAGTGCGGCCAGTGCACAAGAGTGGAAGAGAAGGAGCGTGCCGCAGCAGTCCGAGTAGTTGTGGCAGTGCCTGCTGAAGGCTGGGATAGCGCAGGCCTGAGGAGGGAGCAGCTGGCGGACGCAGACTTGGGGCCACTCTTGAGGGAAGTGGAGGCAGGGATGAGACCAACCTGGGAGGACATCGCACCGAGGAGCGCCACCTACAAGTCGTACTGGGCCCAATGGGACTCGTTGAAGACCAGAGAGGGCGTGCTGTTCCGGGTATGGGAATCACCCGATGGGAAGACGCAGAGAGAGCAGTTGGTACTTCCCCGGAGTAAGGTCCCGGAAGTCCTGGAGGAAGTGCATTCCGGTACTTCGGGAGGACACCTGGGAGCGAACCGAACGATTGACAAACTACGGCAGCGCTACTACTGGCTGAGACTCCGAGCAGATGCTGAGAGATGGTGCCGTCAGTGTCACGTGTGCGCGGCGAGTCGTGGCCCTCAGACTAGGAGCCGGGGTCGCATGCAGCAGTACAACGTCGGAGCGCCATTCGAACGGATCGCCGTTGACATTGCTGGACCGTTCCCAGTTTCCGACCGAGGCAACAAGTACCTAATGGTGGTCGTGGACTACTTCACCAAGTGGCCGGGGGTGTATGCCATCCCAAACCAAGAGGCAAAGACAATCACAGACTGCCTCGTGGAGCAAGTGTTCTGCCGATTTGGGGTGCCGTTAGAGCTACACAGTGACCAGGGTACCAACTTTGAGTCCAACCTAATGAAGGAGGCACTACAAAGGCTTGGGGTGAACAAGACTCGCACTACGCCTCTACATCCCCAATCGGATGGCATGGTCGAAAGGTACATCAAGACCTTAGAGGAACACCTGAGGAAGGTCGTGGCCAGCCATCAGCGAGACTGGGACGTCAAGGTGCCACTGTTCTTGCTGGCCTATCGCTCCTCTACACACGACACAACTGGGATGACGCCAGCCAGCTTAATGTTCGGCCGAGAGTTACGCCTCCCTTGTGACCTGGCTTTTGGAAGCCCTCCGGAAGCGAAATAGCCAGCGACCGAGTATGTGGAGAACTTGGTGGACCATCTCAACGACATGCACGAGATGGCTCGCCAGAACATCCAGAAGGCGAGCGACCGCATGAAGACCAGGTATAACAGGCAAGCCAACAGCCAAGGGTTCCAGCAAGGTGACCTAGTCTGGTTTTACCGTCCTACCCGGACCAAGGGACGCTGCCCGAAGCTCCAGCAGCCATGGCAAGGACCGTACCGGGTGGTGAAGAGGATTAACGACGTGGTCTACCGCATCCAGAAGGTTCCCCGAGGGAAGATGTTGGTGGTACACCTGGATCGTCTAGCGCGCTATGATGGTGCTGTTCGGGACGACCAGCTTTGAGGAGGGAGCAGTGTCACCCAATTATCGGGAAGCACCACAAACAACAGCTGAGAAGGGACCGGAGGCCACGCCACGCCCACTCATTTGTCTCCTGTCACTAACTGAAGCGATGGTTACGAGAGGTATGTCGAGCCCCTGAGCCGTCTCTTTACCCTTCTCCTAGGTTCTGGAAATTACGGGACATTCAATTTAATCGAGAACCTTCTAGATGGGCAAGCGGACCCTATATAAGCGACACGTCGTGCAAGGGGGCAGTCAGTCAGTGCTTGACGAGCTAGCAAGCGGACGAGAAGACTGTGTACGTGCATCGGAACGTTAACTTACGAACTGGTGAATTGTAATTGCGTGCATTACGTATTTCTGTGTAATTGGCAAGTGCTTAACTGTAAGTCGGTGGAAATAAAGAACATTTTTGAGTGGTGCAATTGGACTTTTCATTTCACGAACCCACAAAGTCACAATATGAAAATCATGTAGCCATCATTGCATTGCATACCGTCCGATATGACTTAACGTTGGAAGACATAAAATTAAAAAAAAAAAAATAAGGCATAAAGTTAAAAAATCTGCAAGTGACATTTTCAAGATGCTACAAAAGCTGAAAATCAGCTGAATGTTTATGTATCGCACCATTGAGTTATTCACTGCAACTAGGACTGTAAAGGATTGGCCAAGGGAAGGTCGACCACACAGTGTTAGGACTGCAGCAGCGCAAAAAGCAATGGCAGTTTTTGTTCGGATAAATCATGTGCGGAAGTAGGCTATCTTGTCCCATAAAATGAACATTTCAAAAAGGACAGTATCCGGGTTTCTGTCAGAGGACCTTGGACTAACAGTTTATCGCCGACGTAAAGGACATTATCTTGACACACGCCTAAAGAAGCTGAGAGTACTTAAATATTGACGTCTCCTACAGTGTTACACTCAAAATGGTCATCAGAACATCCTCTTCACTGATGAAAAGCTTTTATTGAGGAATCTTTCAATGTGCAAAATCTCAGGGTTTATGCATCATCATCTCGGGAAGCCAGTAGTAAGGTTCCTAAAGTTCAGAGGGCCCATCATTCCTCCTCAGGAATCAGGAATGGTGTTGGGGGGGGGTGAGTTATTCTGGTACCACCCAGCAACATTTTTGCGAAAAGGGTGTTAAAACCAGCACCATAGAGTATGCAAGCACTGTTTTGGAGCCTATTGTAAAGAACTTGAGTGGCACATTGTTTTAAAACCAACCATGGACTTTACAGCAGGATTCTGCCCCTACCCACAAGGCCAGGTTAATGCAAGCATGGCTTCAGTGTCATGTCCCTGACTTCATTTTGCCTGAAGATTGGCCCAGTAGCAGTTCAGACCTGAATCCATTGGACTACCGACTGTGGTCACTGCTTGAGGGCATCGCCTGCAAGAGGAGACATTCCCACCATTACTAGTTCAAACCCTTCCTTGTTGTCAGCAGTGGCAGATTTCCCTCTGTTCCGACATAGAAAAGTGGCCACAAAGACTCAGAGCCTTTATTTCGAAAAGTGATTGGCCTGTAGGTACAACATACTAAAAGCCAATTAAAATATTTTGCATGGTATTTGCATTTTTCACTTTTCAAGTTGTAACAGTATTTATGGCTAGACTAGGTATAAAAGAAGCTGGAGACTGTAACATATTTTTAATTACAGTAATTAGTATTGATTTTGAAATGAATGTTTTATACATGTTTCTGGGTCATTTGAGTGAAAACTGAAATTAGAACCAAAATATTTATATTTTAAATTAGAGTATTTCAGTTGTTTTTGTATACTCATTCTGAGGTATGCTATTTTCATGCAGGACAAGTAGTGAAATATCCATGCCAGCAAGCAAATTACCTCTTTCTGATTTACTCTCCCCTGTTTCAGGTCTGCATCCTTAGCAGTTGGGGTGGAAAATGTAAGCCAACGTGTCGATCTAATGCAATATTCAAAGCGAGAAGGGCAAGGTCGTACCAAAAAAGCAAATACAATATTGAAGGTATGTATACCATCATCTTAAACCAGTGATCCCCTTTGTGACGGATTATGAAGTCAGCTTCATACACTAAATGAATGACAATTTATTATAATTTTGTTACCATTGCTTGCAGATGCAGATGCGTGGAATAGATTTATATTATTATTTATAAGGAGAATCCATGATTCTCTGTAGATATCGTCTTAGAATAGCTCTGCTGTAGCCATATATCTTACTCAGTTTATTTTCTAGGAACTCTTAGAAACGATTACGTAACAAATGAAGCTAGCTACAGTAAAGCAATGAATATTACACATATATAACTATTTGTAACAAAAACTTCACTTAGCTTAAGAAAATTATATTAATTCTTCTTTCTAATTGAGATTGATTTCACAAACAAATTGCTTGCATCTTCAGTCCTTCAACACACTTCGTTGTCAAGGAAATAAAATGAGACCTATTGTTAATTGTATAAACTCACCAACTTACAATTTAGCTAAATGGTTACATAAAAAATTTAGTAATTTTGATAAATTTGAGTGTTTAAGTATTAAAAATGTTTTTGAACTAGTAACAAGATTGACAGTGTTGTATTAACTAAAACTGATAAACTTGTTTCTTTTGATGTAACTGCCTTATTTCCTAGCATTCCTAGAGAAAAACTTTTGATTTATTTTAAAAAAGTGGTTGAATTCAATAAATTTACATGAGGACTTAATAGTTGATTTTGTTAAACTTACTCAGAGTATATGGGTTGCCAAAAATTCACAAAACAGGGAAAGACATGAGACTTATCACTAGTAGCACAAATGCCCCACATATAATTTGGCCAAATGGTTACTAAATAAATGCAATAGTTTCCCGAAATTTGAAAGTGCAAATTCAAAAAAACTCTTTAGATCTAGTAGAAAAAATCAAAGATATAAATTTGGACAAAAGTGACAGAATGGTTTCATTGGATGTCACATCTTTATTTCCAAGCATACCAACAGAAAAATTACAGACTATATTTAAAAAATGGCTAACTACAATAAAAATGGAAGCAATAGAAGCAGAAGAATACATTTCTCTAACAAAAATATGCATTGAACAAAACTTCTTCAGCTTTAATGGAAAACACTACAAGCAGAAATCAGGGTTATGGGCAACCCACTTTCACCTTTTTTGGCTAACTTATTTATAAGTGCATTTGAAACACATATTAAAAAGGTCTTCCCATTGATCTTCAAAGTTTGGTATAGGTGTGTTGACGACATCTTTGCAATTGTACCGAATAAACATTTAGAAGATGCATTAAAATTACTCAATCTGCAAGAAAGGACTATAAAATTCACTATAGAAAAGGAAACCAATGGACAACTCTCTTTCTTGGATCTAAATATCATCAGGAATGACACAAAAATAAAATTTAGAATTTACCGGAAACCAGCACGTTCAGAAAATTACATACAAAATAATAGCCACAACCCAATTACACATAAACATGCAATAATAAACAGCCTTACACACAGACCAGTCAACATACCCATGGGTAAAGAAGAATATTTCAAAGAACAAAAAGCAATACTACACATAGCAGAAAAGAAATGGATACAACAAAAGTTTAGTTTTGAAGAAAATTAGAAAAGCTAAACTAAAGAACATCATTAAGGAAGCAACCGCATTTACAAAAGAAAAAGAAAGCAACAGCATATTCAGTTCATTCACATATCACCCAAAAACATTTAATAAATTTAAAAAGATCTTCAAGGAACAAAATATCAACTTGGCATCTACTAATAGACACTCAGTTTTAAAATTGTTAAATTCAAAAACAAAAGATGAAATCCCATCAGTTAACAGATCCGGAATATACCAAATAAGTTGTAAGAATTGTGAAAAATGCTACATAGGTCAAACAAAAAGAAATCTAAAAACCAGAGTCAAAGAGCACTTTAGAAACACCAGATTGAAACAAGAAGATAAGTCAGCAGTAGCATTTCATTTTTGGAATGAAAATCATGACATTGATCCAAATCCAAAATTATTAAAAGGAGTGATAAACCAAAATAAACTGACAACATTGGAAAGCATATTCATATGGAAAAATAAGGATCGCGTAATCAACTTTGAAATCCCACCAATACATAATTTAATGAAAAAGTTCATACTTCCACCACCAGAGAGAGAGCAGACAACAGATGCCAGTTGGAAAGAGATTGAAAATGGAGGTGATTGCCTTTGAAACTAGTCTCTCATTAATATAAAAAGGTGACGAGTATCAATAAACCAACTACAAATAATTTTTGCAATTACTAATTTTTGTTTGGATTAAAATTTTTTCACTTTTAATGGTGAATTTTTTCAACAAACTTCTGGCGCAGCAATGGGTAATCCTCTTTCACCTTTTCTTGCTGATCTTTTTATGAGATTTTTCAAAATGCAGGTCACTAAAGCATTTCCTTTGATTTCTAAAACCTGTTATAGATATGTTGATATTTTGCTATTGTTCCTGATAAACAAATAAGTGATGCTTTAAAATTACTAAATTTACAAGATAAAGCTATAAAATACACATTAGAAACTGCTATTAATGGATTTCTTCCTTTTATAGATTTAAAGAAAATAAGAAATAATAATAAATTAGATTTTGGTATTTATATTTTGGTGATTGTATAATTATGTTACACTTAAATGAAACATTTATATCTTATTTTACTAACCACAATTCTGGAATATGTTCAGTGATAATATTTTAATGTGTTGAGATTTTCATAAACTTTTCTTAATGCTGTATGTTGATTGTTTTATATTGTAGGGCTATGCTGAAATTCCATCTCTACTGGGTTTGCAGTACATGCGTCGTATACGTGGAGATAACTACTGTGCTGTAAGATGAGCCATTTTTCAGGTACTTGCTAACGGAATCCCAATTCCAAGTGGCACAGAAGCTTTCCAGTACCTCTCTCAGGCTCTTAACGATAAAAAATGTAAATGGCTTCAAAACTGGACGTTTGCCGGTCGGTTGTCTTATGACGAAGATAATATGTTGCATGGAATGAAAGTATGCCTACAGTATCTTGACAGTGTGGTAAGATTGTGTATTTATTAATATAGTTCTATAAATTCTGCAATTACAAATACACTTTTGTAGAAAAATCCTTCTTATATTAAAAGTTTTTTAAAATCAGAGCATCTATCCTTTTATCTAGTTTGGTACGAGGGCTGTTCAATAAAGAATGATCACAATTTTTTTTTACAATGTACCTTTACTCATCCTCAGAATTTTGATGGTCCTTCTCAAAATAGTCTCCCCTGAATGCGATGCACTTGTCCCAGCATTTCTGCCAGTCTTCAAAGACATGCTGGAAACCATTTTTTGCGAGATCCTTCAAAATCGCCTCTGCAGCCTTCACCACTGCTTCTGATGATGGATTATGCCTCCCTTGAAGGCATTTCTTCAAGTTAGGGAATTGAAAAAAGTCATGTGGAGCTAAATCCGGACTATAGGGAGGGTGAGAAATGCACTTCACATTGATTTTTGCAAGATATTCAGCAACAACATTGGCAATATGCAGCCGCGCATTATCGTGGTGCAGCATCCAGCCTGCTTCACGAAAATGTGGTCTTTTGCGCCTGATATGGACTTGCAATGTTTTCAGGACATCCCTGTAGTACTGTCCAGTTACTGATGTGTGTGCAGGTACAGCATGTTGATAAACCATTCCATGAATATCAAAGAATGAGATTACTATAACTTTCCCAGCAGAATCAATCACTTTTGCTTTTTTGGGGGTTGGTGATGAAGATATCCACACTGAGCTTTGCTGTTTGCTCTCAGGATTAAATTGATGTAGCCAAGTTTAATCAGCAGTGATTACACTAGTTGACAAAAATGAACCTTTTTTCTTTCACAAGAATTAAAATAACATTTTCTAGAAGTATTTTTTGTGCTGAATTCAAATATAATTTTAGTTTTTCCCCATCATGCAGGAGTTTTGTGTGATATTGATTTGAATTTTTATAATATTCTAAAAAAAATCTGTAACTAGCTATCTAACTCAAAATTATAACTACTCATTCTGACTTACCTAGAAAGTGGTAGGTAGTGATTTTCAGGCACATTTTGTATCTGGAACATCTCTCTTCTTGGTCCAACAGTAGTCAGGTAGCATATTGGAACTCCACTTGTCGTAGTAACTCTTTTCCATAGTAGAAATTTGCTGATGAAAACGCTCACCTTGCTCATTGCTGACAGCTCCAAGATTTTCGGGGAAGAAGTCTAAGTGAGAGTCCAAGAAGTGAATTCTTAAAGATGTGTTGCATCCCATAGCTTTATACCACTTTCTTCAGAGAAGCAGTCCTTGAAATCACTATGGCGGCCACGATAACTACATATTCTTACTTCTTTTTGGAGTAGATTCCACCCTTTGAGTCTGGAAGTTAAACCTTCAGCTTGCTGTTTAGACAGATTTAAATCCAGAATCAGGTCATTGAGGTCTTTCTGATTGGGAAAGTATGTTCTGATGATCAGGTATTGGCTTCATATGTAGGATCATTTTTATTTTCATCTGAAGCATTTTCATTTTCAGTTAGGTCAGAATCAGTTATCACCTAAGGTCGTATCTGCATATACTGGTACAGGGAACTGTTCATTGTGTAAGTCAGGTCTTATTGCAGATTGCAAATTTGGATACTTAATTGTATGTTTTGTTTTAGATGTGATTCCTTTTATATTTGTCAAACAGAAATAACAATCACTTAAATTATTAAATTTTAGGTGAGTCGTATTTTTTACACATCTGCTTCACAGTGAAGCAGATGCGAAGTGAAAGTGAAGCAGATGTGTAAAAAATACGACTCATCTAAAATTTAATAATTTTTCGCTTCACTGTGGTGTTCCAATACAGTTAAATCTCGATATAAATCACTTAAATGATCCTTCGCTTCCCTCCAAATCATAGGAATTGCAAATGGCATACGATATGTACCATTTTTCCACCCAGCCAGCAATCCAACACACGAAACACAGCATGTATTTGGTGCCCAGCTCTTACCAAAATCACCAGCCTGACAGCCAAGTAAAGTTGACAACACTTCCTTTCTTGGAAGTGTTGAAATCAGTGTTATAATAAATTAAATTTAAAGGGAGTCGATTAATGTAAACAACACTTACTTTTAAATTTTTCCGGAACATGTTTCAGAGACTTTGCCTCCATTCTCAACCGGCCATCGACTGGTTCTCAGTGGTGTAGTTGACAGAGGAGACCCATTACAAAATATTGTCAACTACACCAATGAGAAGCAGTCGATGGCCGGTCGAGGAGCGAGGCAAAGTCTCAAAGATGTTCTGGAAAAAATTAAAAGTAAGTGTTGTTTAGTGTCATCGACTCCCTTTAAATTTAATTTGACAACACTTCTTTACAAGCGGGGTCAAATTTTGTCTCTGAGACTTGAAGGTCAGCTAATCACAAATATAGCAGAAACTGTCTACATGATTTACACACTTTCTTGGCATGATGAAAAAACAAAGCACTAAAACACTGTATACACAATACACTTTCGAAAAGAAAGGAAGGAAATATTTCACTACTGAACAAACTCACAGTCAGCTCAATATTGACACATCACACATCCAGATGAACACTATCTTTCCATACTTTAGTCTACACACGGCCAGTGTGAAAGAACAATTAATTTCCATTAATGTGTGTGCTACACTCGGCCAGTGTGAAAGAACAATTAATTTCCATTAATTGACCTAATAGTGGTTAACTACAAAGCCCGTAAGTAGTAAGTCGCCATTAAGGTAGTTGTCTCATGTGTTTATGAGAACTCCTAGTGGTTTACCGGGAAAATACGAGTCAGTTGGAGAATTTAATGTCATGTTGGCACGCTGACTATAGTAGCTCAAGGGTTAGAGCGGCTGGACGGCAACCAGAAAATCCGTGGTTCAAATCTCGGCAATGACATTGAATTTTTCAGTCTGGCTCTATCTTTCCAAGATATAAGTAATTTGAAATGTTAATGCATATAAGAAAACTCTCATATACTATCATATTACAGGAAGTAATTACGTGATTTAGGACCTCACCTTAAGCTCAAGAAATCGCTCTGAAAAGTGCTCCTCAAACACTCTGATCGTGAACAAAACAACTTACAAATGCTACTTCACCACAACTAACTGCATAATGGCTAGAGGTTCACTGTGTTCACCTGGTACTTCCTCCTACTTGTTCACATTATTTCCGAGGGACTGCAGTACCTCATGGAGCAGAAAATGTACCATCCGAAATTAGGCACCTATCCGAAACATGGTGCCCTTACTCTATATAATATTAACAAATAATGCAACAATTACTTTTTATGGACACATATGAATGAAAGGGAATAAAATGTAAAGTATACAACATGATAATACATATGATCAAATTAAATAAGGTGGATGAAATATATAATAAATATATATAAATATATAGTAAAATATATAATATGAAAATTTCAAAAAAAAAAACCCAAGGTAATGGCATTCCACGGCAAATACCCGGTAACGACAAAAATTCTAATTGAGAATAATATTATTGAACAAGTTTCACATTTTAAGTATCTTGGATGTGACCTAAGTTATGAAATGGACCAAGATATAAATCAGAAAATAAACAAGTTTCAAGCAGTAACTGGAACAATTAAGAGAACACTAAAAGGTAAAACAAGAAGAGAAACCCAATTAAAATTTTATTCTGTCATGGCGCTCCCTGTCTTGCTATATGGAAGTGAAACATGGACATTAAGAAACAAAGATTTTAGAAAAAAATACAAGCATCAGAAATGCGTTTCCTAAGATCTGTTAAGGGATGTACAAGGGAAGATCAACTTAGAAATGAAGACATAAGAAATGAATTAAACATCAAATCTGTTTTATTAAAATTAATGGAATATAGAGAAAATTGGCTCCAACATTTAGGAAGAATGACTCCAGAGAGAATCCCTCAACAAATAATGGAATATAAACCGAAAAGACGAAGATCAATAGGACGACCTAGGAAACGTTGGATCGATGTGAGACCGGAACAGGCTATAGCCTAATCCATGGAGGTAGAAGAAGAAGAAAAAGAAGAAGAAGAAGGAGGAGGAGGAGGAAGAGGAGCAGGAGAATAAGAAGATACCTGGGATAAATTGATATAAGCAGCATTGAGATATTTAAAAAGCGATTGATGCATTTGAAATATTAGTTCTCCTGGAATAAAAAATGGAATAGGAACTTGGAAGTTAAAAATTACATACCTTTAAGTAAGTATCTGGGAATTCTAATCAACAAATTATAATATATCGTAATTGGGTAACCTTGCAATACATTATTATTATAATTGACATTATTTGTGTATTTTAACGAGTTCTACAGCTGCTGTGCAGTAGCTTTGTTTATCTCTTATATAATTTCATGTCTGCCTGACAGTAAATAGAGACGTTAAGATGAGAACTTTGAATAAACTTTTTCGATATATATTAAACTAAGTCTTATTTCAACTATTTATTAAAAGTTTGAAATGATAATTTATTTGGGGGGGGGTCCGGACCCCTTGGACACCTCCCCTTTGAATACGTCCCTGGTAGTGGCCTGCTAACTGCCACACCTCCCATACCCTTTTGGTGATGGACTTTGATTTTCTTTGATCTTTTTGGCAAACCTACTCAAATAGCTAATGCTAACACCAAGCAATTTACTTATTTCTGTTAGAGAATGAACATCACTGGTCTTACCCATCATCACACTAGGTTGAAAACTTTCTTTGTGATGTGGTGAGCTGGATGAACCATCTGTCTACGTGCTAAACCATCCCCAGCACATTTCTTACCCATCCTGCCACTCCTTAAGGGATGCAGATACCCAACTAAAAGGTTACTTGAAAAATAGGAAGGCAAATAAGGAGAAAAACGAAAGCAGAATTAACCAAACGAAAAGTGTGCATAAAATACATAGTGCCACATATTATTTCATATATCGTATCATATTGCCCCATGATAAGGTGTCTGAGAGGATAGGGAAATACTGAAAATTAATAAATACCACATAAAATGGAGCTACCTCACATCTAACTAAATATAACTACAATTAAAATAGAAATTTGTGCTAGAACGCAAGATTTGCTAATAATTTGTCCACTACTGTATGTGTATGCAACACATCAGACGTTTTCAAAGAAACTTAACCTCATTTTAGTGACGAAACGGTGGTGAATTTTGGTTTTGAGATGTAGAGACTTTAAGACAGTTTAGTTGGCAACACGCCATCATGTGGAACAACGATAAGCATAGAGGCCAAGTGACGACTCATATTGCCGAATCCTTAACCTTGACATTACTCGCGTGTAACTATTATTTATAGCAAGCACGCTCCGAAACCAATGTCTTCATACTCTTGTTTCTTACATTCGGTTCATCGAACCAGAAACAATGACATGAAAGACTACTAAGGACAATCTATTAAACATGCACAATTGTTGTTTTGTTGTTTAGAATTTTAAGGTTGAAACTTGGTAAAACATCTACATTTTTCTATTTTATTTTGCTTTTCTTTAATTTTGTTATACTTGTACTTTCATGCTACACATCTGGGTTTTAAAGCGACTTGAAACTTTATTTTCTCGCTTCCTTCTTTGCATAAATGTTTACTATTCACTGGACCACAGTTTAACTTTAATTTATACAGTTACTCCAAAAAGTATTCGTGTAATGCATGAGTTTGGGTTTAAGGATGTATGAATAGTGGAAAATCATCAGGATAAAGTACAGCAGGGACACTACCTTATTTATTGATTAGTGAAAAAGAGAATACAATAAAGAAACATATAGTATCTATTCATATAAACATTCAAAAGTAAAGATATGCAGTATAGGATGCAAAAAAAGTATTCGTCTGCATAATGAAAATGGTGTAGAATGTTACAGTTAGTACTTAGGAGGCCCTCCATTCCTCTTTATAATTTCTTGCATTCTCTTTGGCATGGATTTCACCAAAGATTGTGTTGTTTCCACTCTAATTTTACGCCATTCCTGTAGTAGAGCGCTCATTAGATCCTTTATGTTAGATGTCTAACCATTCCTACTATTTTTGTCCAGTATACTCCACAAATTCTCTATTGGATTCATCTCTGGGGATTGCGCTCCTTTTATAGGCCCAAAATACTTGCCTCTTTTTATGAATTTTATTGCCCTCTTCTGTATTTTTTCTAATGGATCGATTTGGTTAGCTCTATGGGGGTCCCAGCATGCTACTCCATATTCCATAACCGGCCGCACTGTTATATTTGTTATATTTTTCTCCTCAGGCTCACAATTCTTTTTTCTCCACACTATTACTCGCCCTTTTGACTTAAAGAGCTCAAATTGACTCTTGTCAGTAAATAAAACCTTCTATCAGAAATCAAACCCATCGTATTTATGTTCTTTTACAAAAGTAACTCGGTGCTTTCTGTTGATTTGACTGATGTATGGTTTTCTACGGACTGTTCGGCCGCCATATTCAGCTTCATAAAGCACTTTTCTTATAGTTTGTGCTGAAACGGACTTTCCTGTGTGTGTTTGAACTGCAATAGCAGGTTTTGGAGCACTTAGTTTAGGGTTTTTTCTTGACTTCTCTAAGTAACTTTCGCTTCTGCATCTCGGATAGAACTGCAGGACGACTGCTTCTTGATTGATTTTCGTAAGTTTTGTTCTGATAAAACCTGTACTGCACTGGTAGGTCTTCCAATGGTTTTTCCAATTTCTTGAATAGATTTTCCTTTTTTAAATAACCTGATGCAAATTTCTGTCTCTTCTTTTGTTGTTTCACGACGTTTTCGACCCATATTACTTAAATAACAGTCAAGGGCTTTGAAAACAGATGGAACTTTCAGGATGAAACACAACTACATAAGAAAAGGGAAGGGATGTGTGTCAGTGAGGCACCGTACCTGGTATGTTGTTTACTAAACGAATACTTGTTTAACATCAAATGGGGTATCATTTTAAATAAAGTAGAGCTGTTCACTAATTAAGAAATATAAGAACCCAAATTGTGTTTTATTTTTCAGTCTAGATATCAACCGATGTAAGTAAATAATTAATGTTTGTTCCTTATCTATATTTTTAGATTGTGCTTCTTATATTCTATGTGCTATAATTAGTCGCATACTTTTTGGAGTATCTGTAATTTATTTCTCATTTTTCCTTTACACCATCAAATGGAAATACAAAATCAAGATTACAATTATAAAATCCATACTGGAAAATGCCATATATTCCTAAATCCTGAAAATACTACCATGTTGCTTGCCATTGAATAATAATTCGGTCCCCATACATCTAACCCTACAGTCTGATTTTAAAAGAAGATACGTGAAGGTCATTTGTTTCTCCACGCGGGTGCTGCAATGTCGCCCCACCCCTTTCTTTATCCTCTCAACACTCGAAACATAAACAAGGGTTCGAGTTATCTGACCTCAACAAAAATATGTACAGTTAATCTCTATTAGCTTACTTTAAAAACAGAAATAAGTTGTTCACACATTCACTGCGTGTATACGGACTTCACATGTGTCAGTTATATTAAATAATTGTTTGCACTGTGTAATTAATATTCCATACCTACCGTTATTGTTGCTATTTATCGTAAGATGATATTCCCTCACTAGTGAGGTAAGAAATACATATACACGATGCACGTTCTAACATCTAGCATTTATCTTAAATTATATTTATTAATATTTCATCTAATATCTTAAATACTAAAATTCAGATTCATATAAATACACGTAGTGCAAAAAATAACGCACAACACACATGGAATCTCGAGAATTGACTCGGTGCAAGCGCCTCGTTTTATCAAACCTTTGCTCGTTCCGTACACATTAATATCGCAACATACTATTATTAACGACTTTGTTAATTGACATGGTCATATCAACGTCGCCGATATGTCGGAATTTTGACCCACAGGAATTATTTTACGTGCAAGCATATCTACTGACACGTGACCGTCGCTTTTGGATAAAAGGAATAAGCTGTTCATTGATAAGGAGCAAACTCTCCTCTTCCTTATTTTAGTTAATTGATGGAAATTAATAATTTCTCCACACTAGCCGTAGATAGGCTAAGGTTTTTTATGGATAGACTAAACATGAAAAATTCAATGCCATGGCCGGGATTTGAACCACGGATCTCTTGGTTTCCGTCCAGTTGCTCTTAATCTTTGAGCTACCATGGCCAACGTGCCGTCCTGACATTAAATTCTCTATTTGACTCGTATATTCCCCCTTAAACCACTAGGGGCTCTCGCATCTGAGATACACCGTTTGTAGCGACTTACTATCGTAAGTACTTGAGTCCCAGGCTTCATCACTTAACTCTTATTATTCTAGTTAATTGATGGGAATTAATTATTTCTCCACACTAGCCGTACATAGGCTACGATTTTTTTATGGATAGAGGCAACATGAAAAATTCAATGCCATGGCCGGGATTTGAAGCACGGATCTCCTGGTTTCCGTCCAGTCGCTCTTAACCTTTGAGCTACCATGGCCAACGTGCCGTTCTGACATTAAATACTCCTCTTCTCTCCACTTCCTGTTGAAAGAATTCTCTAAGAGAACAGACAAATTCTGTAACTTGGCTGTGCAATGTAACAACCCAAACGAAAGTTGATCTTTACCTTGGGTCATCATTCGTCGGTCCACCTCTAATCCTAACGCCACTACGTCTTGCTCTCATAAAAACATTTTTAATTGTGTTTTAACAAAGTAGGCTAACAATACACAGCGCAATTAGGCAAACTCTGTTTCCCGCATACAACTAGCGATAACTGAGCTGAGGAGTATGTGATTTATCAGTGTATCCAATCTGGCAACCTTTGTTTACGTTACCATAGCATCGACCTTCCCTTCTTACTCTTCGCGTCTCTTGCCTGATGACCTTCATGTATCTTCTTTTAAAAATCAGACTGTAGGTTTTTGTGTTTTGGAGGCTCTCTACTCCTTTTTACACATTTTTCCATTTCACCTATCCTACTATACATTTTTCTCTTAATTGTTCTTAGCCATCTCTCCTTAACTTTCCCTAAATAATTTCCTATATTTCTCCGGCTCTTTTCCCCTTCTACTGACAAAAGTTTTTTCTAATTACTACTTTGCCCGTCAATTATCCCATTTACGTAGCCAAGCCTGCTCTCTCCATATCTTTGTTTGACTACAATTCAATATACAATGGGAGTCTGCATTCTCTTCTCCACACAATGGACATTTATCTAGCTCCCTCTCTTGACCTATACCTTTCAGGTTTCTCACTCCTGTCCTTGCCCAAGCAAAACCTTCTCGCCCTAACTTATTACTAGGGGGCAGATTTTGCCCCAATTTGCCTATTTTATTCCTTTGTTCAGTAACGTAGGCTATTAAGTTATAAGCACGTTTCCTACAATTATTAGCCTACTTTCTTAGTTTTATAGTTCCTATTAATGCCTATTTCACACGTTTGTGCCTATTCTACTTATAACTGCCTAAAACTGCCTTTTTAGCCAATTTCTTCTGCTTGTAATTTGTGACAATAGCTTTTGTATTTGTTGGTTTCAACGTGAAGTTTTCGGGGAAGAGAAATTTCTTACTGCTGCACATTGAATATACAAAAAGGGGTTTAGCCACAGTGCACTAATGACGTCATGGAAAAGTCTTAGAATTCGCTCAAGGACGAGTTGCAAAGACGAGCTAAATGATATTTCAGTGGATTTACAAACGACCACTCTTTATGTAGGGAATGGAAAGTCCATTCTGTAAGCAATGTTTCAAGTGCATACACAGAGCAGTTTCCTACGCAAATGTGTCAAAAGAGAGAGGCAACAGAAATGTAACTCTTAAACAGTGGATAAATGGTGCATTTTAAGAGCCATTTTAGTAACATTGTTTATTTCTGTTTGCTTAGCATATTTTTACTGCTTATTTAAGTGCCTATTTCACACATTTTAGTTCCTTTTTGCCTGCCTATTTCACACATTTTTAGTGCTTGTAAATCCACTTCCTAATTATTACATACACTGACTCCCATAAATAATCGGACATACTTTGCATTTCACTATGGAGTGCTCTATTAAGCAGGATAGCTTATGTGTATCAATCTCAAGATACTCCTTGTGTTAAGTAAAAATCCATTTTAGAGATTGATAATGTGGCTAAACTAAAAGATTTCCCATTCAACCTTGTTTACATAATGAGTTTACGACACAAAAAGAATCGGACAGCACAAATGAAATGCAATACAAAGAAGGAGGTGGTCTGTCAGCAGACAAAACAACATCGTAGAAGCTGTACGTCAACTGTGCACCAAGGAGAAGGCAAGGACATATTATAGGGCCCAGAGGTAAGCAGAGTATCTTTGAACAGAGACTGTTAGTGATCTATCACTATGAAAAGAACAAAACATACCGGGAATACCAGAGATTGTGAATTTTAGCAAAAGTACAGTTAGTGACATAATTCACCGGTATATGTAAGTATGAAGAAACAATTGAATCTCGAGTAAAGCCAGGGCGACCAAAACTTCTTAACGATAGGCAGGAGTCTTATGTTATGCGGAAGGTAAAACGGAATCCGCGTATAAGTGCTCCGGTGATTTGTGCTGAGATTCAGGAAGGACTGGGACTGACAGCCCTGAAACGGTCATAAGGGCCATGCGAAAACAAGATGTTAATGGTCGCGTAGCCAGAAAAAAGCCATACATTTCCAGCAAGAATAAAAGGAAGCGATCACAATTTGCCAAAGACTTTGTTGACAAGACAACCGATTGGTGGGACTAAGTCATTTTTAGTGACGAAAGCAAATACAACCTTGCTGGTTCCGATGACAGGGTGGTTGTGTGAAGGAAACCAAACACGGAGCTGGAAGAGCTCAATTTATAAGGCACAGTGAAACACGGCGGAGGGAGCGTAATGGTATGGGGCTGTATTTCCTCTACGGGAGTGGGAAAGCAACCTTGAACAAGGAAGTCTATCTTAGACTATTACAGCAAAATTTAAAACAAAGTGCAGAAGTGATAGGTATTCTGGGAAGATTCTCATTTTATCAGAACAATGATCCGAAGCATACGTCCCACATTACAACTGTCCTGATGTACTGCATCCACCCCCTCAGTCCCCTGATCTTAATCTCATAGAAGTTATATGGGATAAACTGGAGAAGGCCGTGCGGAAGACCCCATCACCACCAAGCAACACTTGAAGGAGGTATTGCAAGAGGAATGGAGCAAACTTCCTACAGCCTACCTGAAAAACCTGGTTCACAGCATCCCAAATAGGTTGCGAGAAGTAGTGAAAAGAAGATGGAGAGCCACAAAGTACTAAGCCATATTTTGTATCACACTCAAGTTGTTATGGCTGATTACTTTTGAGGGCCAAAAAATGTTATATTTATTTATAATTCCTAAAAAAAGCACGCACTATATAATTTTGATGTGAAATAACATTCATTTTCTTAGAAGAACGAACCATGTAACTGTCGATTATGATTAATTTCAATAAAACAGCACATCAAATGTTGATTTTCACTTTCAAAACTTAGTACTCTGATTTGTCAGATTATTTATGGGAGTCTCTGCTGCTGGTTGCAGCGTTTTCAGACTCTATGCATATTACGTGAACTTCTTTAGGGTAAAATGATTTAATCGCGGTTCCCGCATATCCATTTTAGAGATTGATAATGTGGCTAAACTAAAAGATTTCCCATTCAACCTTGTTTACATAATGAGTTTACGACACAAAAAGAATCGGACAGCACAAATGAAATGCAATACAAAGAAGGAGGTGGTCTGTCAGCAGACAAAACAACATCGTAGAAGCTGTACGTCAACTGTGCACCAAGGAGAAGGCAAGGACATATTATAGGGCCCAGAGGTAAGCAGAGTATCTTTGAACAGAGACTGTTAGTGATCTATCACTATGAAAAGAACAAAACATACCGGGAATACCAGAGATTGTGAATTTTAGCAAAAGTACAGTTAGTGACATAATTCACCGGTATATGTAAGTATGAAGAAACAATTGAATCTCGAGTAAAGCCAGGGCGACCAAAACTTCTTAACGATAGGCAGGAGTCTTATGTTATGCGGAAGGTAAAACGGAATCCGCGTATAAGTGCTCCGGTGATTTGTGCTGAGATTCAGGAAGGACTGGGACTGACAGCCCTGAAACGGTCATAAGGGCCATGCGAAAACAAGATGTTAATGGTCGCGTAGCCAGAAAAAAGCCATACATTTCCAGCAAGAATAAAAGGAAGCGATCACAATTTGCCAAAGACTTTGTTGACAAGACAACCGATTGGTGGGACTAAGTCATTTTTAGTGACGAAAGCAAATACAACCTTGCTGGTTCCGATGACAGGGTGGTTGTGTGAAGGAAACCAAACACGGAGCTGGAAGAGCTCAATTTATAAGGCACAGTGAAACACGGCGGAGGGAGCGTAATGGTATGGGGCTGTATTTCCTCTACGGGAGTGGGAAAGCAACCTTGAACAAGGAAGTCTATCTTAGACTATTACAGCAAAATTTAAAACAAAGTGCAGAAGTGATAGGTATTCTGGGAAGATTCTCATTTTATCAGAACAATGATCCGAAGCATACGTCCCACATTACAACTGTCCTGATGTACTGCATCCACCCCCTCAGTCCCCTGATCTTAATCTCATAGAAGTTATATGGGATAAACTGGAGAAGGCCGTGCGGAAGACCCCATCACCACCAAGCAACACTTGAAGGAGGTATTGCAAGAGGAATGGAGCAAACTTCCTACAGCCTACCTGAAAAACCTGGTTCACAGCATCCCAAATAGGTTGCGAGAAGTAGTGAAAAGAAGATGGAGAGCCACAAAGTACTAAGCCATATTTTGTATCACACTCAAGTTGTTATGGCTGATTACTTTTGAGGGCCAAAAAATGTTATATTTATTTATAATTCCTAAAAAAAGCACGCACTATATAATTTTGATGTGAAATAACATTCATTTTCTTAGAAGAACGAACCATGTAACTGTCGATTATGATTAATTTCAATAAAACAGCACATCAAATGTTGATTTTCACTTTCAAAACTTAGTACTCTGATTTGTCAGATTATTTATGGGAGTCTCTGCTGCTGGTTGCAGCGTTTTCAGACTCTATGCATATTACGTGAACTTCTTTAGGGTAAAATGATTTAATCGCGGTTCCCGCATATATTTCGCTGCATCTGTTACGAAAAGTAAACATGTCCGTGTTTTATGCCATGTGGCCACAAAAGAAATATGTTTTGATGAAATAGCTTGCGTATGCATTGATGATTAACCGTCACTCAATTACCCCCGTTGTAAGAAGAAACATTTTAGGGAGGGCGTCAACTTCTAATGTACGTGTAACATTTGCTGTAACCTCTTTAACACTTGTCTCGTCTATTGAACCATACATATTCTTATTTCACAAAAAATCGCATATTCTTGCTATTGTTTCTTAATAACAAACCTGCAAGTAACGTTTTCTAGATTCATCTGGGATATTCCGTTCCGTATACTGTTGTAGAATTTGCCGTAATGTACTGTTAATTCATTTTTGCTAACGGAATATTGGCAGAAACCAGCACTCTACAAAGATCTCTATTAAAATAGATTTTGTTACGATTCTTACGTGGTTTGACTAAGAAGTAACTGAGTTGTCTTGCTTTCCTTTGAACGTGCAATAACCTTATGTGTTTTTCGAGCACGATATGCTTCTCACGAGAAAATGCTTATCTGTCAGGGGCGGTTCTTCCTCGATGCGTGTGCATCACCGAGTCACCTATTGTTTTTTAATAACTTACATAGTTATGTTTTATATTCTAGTGTTTAATTTTCAGTTATAAAGGTTCTCCAAATTATATGTTGATACGACGCCGCTCTCTTAGCGCCCGCGTGTCGATAATGCAGCTAGCTTACTTGCCAAGTAGTGAACACCACATCAGGAACATCCACAAGGCAACGCCGAAGATTAAACATCTGTGTGACCAGAGAAAGACAAACTGTAGTTCCAAGTTCCGTAAGTGTACCGCATTCCCTGTGAATGTGGGACACCGTATTGTGACTTTGTGGGTTCGTAGAATTAAAAGTCCAAGTTGCAGAAATTCAAAATGCTTTTTATTTCCGTGGAAACACACTTTGATCAAACCTTACAGTCGCAGAATTACGTAACATACACAAATACAATCTTCCAAGGTCGTTGACCTTGCAGGCACACGATACTCAGTTCCGATTACACTCTGTTTACAACTCTCGTTACGACTCTGACATGCCATGCCATATGGTGCTGACTGGCTGTATACAGCCAGAAGATTTTTGCTGCGTGCCCACCCTTTAAGGGTTTTACCGCAGGTAAGGTAGATTTCGGGATATTGTAGGGTGAAATGTAGGTTTTTAGAATGGTGATTTTTATGAGGTTACTAGTATCTACCTGGGGGTTGAAGGACAGGATGCAACACCTTGCACCCTGGTGTTTTATTTGTGTAAATTTTGGGGAGAAATAATTTTGATGCCAAGCAGCTTGGAAAGATTATGTGTAGCTCAGCTTTAGCTGTTGTTCGGATTAGCTCCTGGGTTATCTCGGATGCCCGCAAGCCATGCGGGGTAACCGGTGCTGTCTAGATCGGCGTCTAGTGGGGCCATAATCTCCCAAGGACCTGACAAGGGCACTTCTGTGGTTGGGTAAACTTGCGTACAATTTTGATGCCCGGCGCCTGATTTCATCCTCCACGTATGGAAGACTCGAGGCCTCGTGAAGCAACCTGGTAGGAAAATAACGTCCCACAGAATATATAGACCTAAGTCCTCTATTCTGTGCACGTTGGAGCCATGCTAGCACGCTGTCTGCGGCCATGCCCCAGATCTCGCAGGCATAAAGCATAACCGGGATTACCAGCGCTCGGAAGAGGTATAACTTCATGCCAACTGGCATCGAGGTTGACCCCAGCATTGGATACAGGGAAGCAATTGCTCCTTGAACCTTGGCCGCTCGGTCCCTTATGTGTTGGCGAAAAGTTAGACCCCTGTCCAAGGTAACTCCTAGGTATTGGACAGAGTTAGTCCACTCTATCCTTCGACCTCGGTAGCTGAACTTGGGGCAGTCTGTAGGGGTGTGGCGCTTTGCAAAAAGTATGGCGTGGCTTTTGTCCGGATTAACGGACATCCGCCAACGCCTACACCACTGCTGTGTGAGACGGAGATGTCTTTGTAAGGGATTGAAGGCTCTGAGGATGTGTTTGTCTTTGCAGAACAGAAGCACGTCGTCAGCGTATTGTGCCATTTCGACTCGTGGCTCTTTTGGGAAAATGGCCATAAAGACGTTGAATAGGGTGGAGGATAGTACAGAGCCTTCGGGGACTCCGCCTCTCACTGGTCTGAGTGTAGATGTTTTCCCCGCGACTGTGACTTGGAATGTGCGGTGTCGCAAGAAGCTGTGTATTATGTTGACTATTTGTGTTCGTAACTCTGACTTGGTGAGTCCCGGCTTCCTTATATACCTATACCACTACTCATATTTCTAGACGTTTCTGGAATACTCTGAAACAAACAAGAAATCGAAACTTCCAGTCAGCTATCTGTCTCTATATCTCATCCCATATCCCTCCGCGCCAAATCCTTTGTACGCGTCGCCGTCAGTCGCGACAGTATACAGGACAAACCGGAAGGACCATCGCTACCAGAACAAACGAACATGAACGGAGCATTCATTTAATGCAACCTGAGAAGTCTGGGCTGGCAGAGCATTGTTTTGATAACGACCATAGAGCCAACTTTCGGGAGACGACCATCTTGGCAAAATGCAACGGTTACTGGGAGCGGAGAATTAAGGGGGCTTTGGCCATTTCCTCCGAGAGGTATACGCTTAATCGTGATGTTGGATTTCAGTTCAGTTCCTCTTGCAAACCGGCCTTAAAAATGGACTTAAGAAGCACAGATCAATACAGATTGGCAATCAAGTTAAGTAGTTATGTTTCTTTGACCCAATTAATTTTCTATACTCACGCCATCTCCTGACCTGGCATTTAATTTAGTGAAAACAGTCTATTGTTTAGTAATGCGAATTTTGATAGTGTTTTGTCTTTGTTTATATTTGTGTTATATCCAGCGATTCATTTGTAGTTATAACATTTAATAAATATCCTGATGATGGGAGAGATGCACACTCTCGAAACCCCCGCCTTGGTAGCGTAGTGGTAGCATGTCTGCCTCACGTTCAAGAGGTCCCGAGTTGGAATCTCGATCAGGGTGAGTTCCCTGCATACGGTATTTTCAAGGGTTTTCCCTTATCCTCAAAGACGAATGTCGGGTAACTCTAAGCTCTATGGACCCCGGGCTCATTTGAGTACCATTTCACCCATTCTATTCATTATCCGATATGACTTAACGTTGGAGGACGTAAATTAAAACAACAAAAAACTCTCGAAACTTCTACTTTTAATCGTCTTTTCACCTGGCTTGCTTCCCGAGAACAACTTGAGCATAGTGATTCGATATTAAGAGGCCAAGGTGACCGTAGCACTTGTGGTGAGTGAGGAGAGGTTGGAGGGGCAGGCTAGTTACCATGGCTACGGATTCGATTCATAGAAGCCTTATATTCCGCACCAACTCGTGTTGCCAACACAATACACGACCTCCTTGCTACATTTTCGTTTATTTGAAAAGTCATTTGTTGGTAGAGTGGTAACCCGCTTGAAATGAGCCCCAAGTGTCATGTGCTACTGTTTAATATCAGTTGGCACCCTGTGTACAAACGTAATTTTTTAAACGATCAGTGATCATTGATATATGAAGTGTTTAATTTTTCATATTTAAAGAATTTATAATGAATCCAACGTCCGACTTGGTCTGTCTCCAAACACCCTTTTCTTTATGGAAAAATGATGACAAATGCGACGTGGTAAATGTCGGTAGGCCAACACCAGTGCTATGTTTAGCAAACATTTGCGGCGGAGCATCTTCAAAATACACCAGGACATTTAAGACACGTTGGTATGAGGAACGTGATTGTGTCGGATTGAAGGAGCTGAGAAAAACACTAACAAAATTGCAGGCACTCTTCGGGGAGCTTACGTCTATATATTGTAAAATACGAGGGCTGTTCAATAAAAATGATCACAATTCTTTTTGACAACGTACCTTTACTCATCCTCATAATTTTGATGGTACTCCTCAAAATAGTCTCCCCTGAATGCGATGTACTTGTCTCAGCGTTTCTGTCAGTCTTCAAAGACATGCTGGAAACCATTTTTTGAGAGATCCTTCAAAATCGCCTTCGCAGCCTTCTCCACTGCTTCTGATGATGGATAATGCCTCCCACGAAGGCGTTTCTTCAAGTCAGGGAAATGTGTAGTGTTTAGCGCCCGCTTTTACTACATACGGCACCGCAGGCAGTGACACTGATCATACATGAGATAAGATGGAGCACCGGTGGAAAGAGATGGCGGGGAAACCGGAGGTCCCGGAGAAAATCCACCCCAGCGCCGTATTGTCCACCATATATCTCACCTTGCGGTCACCAGGGATCTAACTAGGACCGCCTTGGTGAGAGCCAAGCGGTCTAACCACTGAGTCACGGCGTGGCCCATTCAATTTAGGGAATAGAAAAAAGTCACATGGGGCTAAATACGGACTATAGGGAGGTTGAGGGATGTACTTCACGTTGATTTTTGGAAGACATTCAGCAACATTGGCAATATGCGGCCGCACATTATCGTGGTGCAGCATCCAGCCTGCTTCATAGAAATTGGTCTTTTTCGCCTGATATGGGCTTACAATGTTTTCAGGATATCCGTGTAGTATTGTCCAGTTACTGATGTGTGTGCAGGTGCAACATGCTGATAAACCATTCCATGAATATCAAAGAATGAGATGACCATAACTTTCCCAGCAGAAGCATCCACTTTTGCTTTTTGGGGGTTGGTGATGAAGGAGATTTCTACACTGAGCTTTGCTGTTTGCTCTCAGGATCAAAATGATGTAGCCAAGTTTCATCAGTAGTGATTACGTTTGAAAGAAACTCCGGATCTTCCTCTAACATCAACTTCAACTGCATGCAGACCTCCATTGCAGTGGTAGGCGATACTGAACATGTCTGAACTTGCCTGGTTCTCAGAGGCGGGAACCAGGAGTACCAACAATAAAACTACTATGGCGTGTTTGTTGCACATTAAGCTAACAGAATATAATAAGATTGAGCTTTAGTGCGAAAAATTATGACCGTAAAATTTATGATCATTTTTTATTGAACAGCTCTCGTACAATGAGAACGTTAAGCTTAACAGGCCTTTGCTTTTGGCATCCTTAGCTTTTTAAGGACGCTGATGACCACGAAGTTTAGCGCCCTTAAACATCATCATCATCGTTATCATCATTAACAGGCTTTTCATGCAATATGCCATTAGGAATGTAGACAAGAAATGTCATTTCACGGAACCAATGAAACAGAGGACTCTTTAAATAAAGGTAATTTTAAGCAACTTTTGAATTTGTATACAGAGGGAAGCCCCATCGAAATTCAAAACCACTATTCCAGTATAAAATCCTTTTTACGATAGTGATTTTGCGAATTTAGGTTAGCCAGTTTTCCAAGTCATCTAACCAATTCGCCCAGAGCCGCACCTGTTATCTACATTCACTATAATTTCACAGAACTTGCAAAACAGTATATTTTCATCTGTAGAAAACACACTGCCACCAAACTCAGTCACTAACTTTCGCAAGAAACTGTCTACTTCCCTTTAATTTTTACGGCTTTACTTGCAAGAAGTAAAATGTTGACTGGATGGCAAATGCAGCTGTAACAAGCGTTACTCTGTGGAGAATACGTCTGTGAGGAATGTGCTGACATAACATCCGTAGCGTTATCTGAGAAAGATTACGGCTCTACTTTCAACTATCAACAAGATTTACTGGGCTCTTATAAAGCAATCGCTCCAGCAGTACTGAATACAAGTTGCGAGCGAATGAACAGAGACTGTTTTCAATATAGATAGTACATCTGTAATGGGGATTTTGTTATGGGGGATTATTTTGGATTTATCGAAGGCCTTTGACAGCGTTGATCATCAATTGTTAATGATTGGGCAGCTATGGTATAAGGGAGACGGCAGGTCAGTTAATTAAGACATATTTACAAGGACGGGTACAAAATACAGAAATAACATGTAAATTGAATCAAACAAAAACAAAATATGAATTCACCTTAGTAACTGTAAAATATAGAGTCCCACTAGGGTCTGTGCTTGGGCCTTTATTATTCACCTTATTACTAATGACTTACCGGTTCCTAATAATGTTAAAACTAAGTCACATGCTGATGACACATCAATTATTTGCTGAGGTAAAACAGAGGACAATCTAATTACTAATGTACTTTTACGTACAGATAAAATATTCAAATTGCTTATTAGCAATAACCTGGTTAATAATCTAGATAAGACAAGCATAATATATTTTAAAATCAGTAAACTCCTATCTAGTAATATGAGAATTACAATGGAAAATGAAGAAACAAACATCAGATGATCGCTTATTCCTTGGTCTACACATCGACAAAAATTTATCTCGGATAAAACGTGTAAACTCTGTATGCAATAAAATCAAACTAAAATAAAATAAAATTTATTTGTTAAATTATGTGGCATATTATCCGGATAAACCTCATTTAAAATTTATTTACAATGAAATTATTCATTCTCATTTGGGGTACAACGTATTAAGATAATTTAAAGCGACTATTTGTATTACAAAAGAGGTGTGTAAGAATCATATGTTCACTAAAATCCAGGAACTCCTGTAAGGAAGTTTTTTTAAAATGAAAGAATATTAACTGTGGTGTCATTATACATTTATAGGGTTATTGTTCTAGTCAGACAAAAATCAAATGTAAAGACTAATAGCAATATACGTCTGCCTAGGACAAGAAGGCAAGTAAGTGCCTCAGTGGTTAGACCGCTTGGCTCTCACCAAGGCGGCCTGGGTTCGATCCCAGGTGACTGCAAAGTGTTTTTTTTCTAATATATTGGTGTTTGTACTTATTTCGATGAGGAGGAAATATTAACTTATGAAGCGTTTTAAATGTATTAGTGTAACCGAACAGTGCAACATTGGCATAAAACAACACAAACATTAATTTGTAATAAGTGAATATTGTGCACTCTCGCGGATACAATTCTGGCACTACATGCAGTATATAAGGAACGGTTGCCAATCAACTTAGCGGGGAGGTCCGGTGCTACAGGGTCAACACTACGGTGCATCTGCACCTTTCAAAAGCAGTATCATTGCCGTGCGAATCTTGGCGCGAAATGCGACTCTAGGCCACGGAGTACAAAGTGGCACTAACCCATGTAGCGACTATGACTTCCCTTTTAATTTATTTTATGAATATTTACTATTGATCTATGTATCAATTATTCAATCATTATCGGTACGAAGTCAAAACAATACACACGTAAGTTTGTATATGTTATCTAAAGTACATGCTTTCTTTGTTGATATTAATATGGCACTATGACCACCTCTGTAGCGTAGGGGTAGCATGTCAGTCATATGTTCAAGAGGAGCCGAGTTCGAATCTGCAGTTTTCTGTACAAGGTTTTCATGGGGGTTTCCCTTGTCCTGAACGATGAATGTCGGGTAACACTAAGCTCTAAGTACCTTAGACTCATTTGAACATCATTTTACCCATCTAATTCATATCATATAACGTTTGAGGACGGAACTTAAAGAAAAAAATTGCAAAAATGAACTTATTACTAAATTATCTGAAAGTGCAAGGGAATGTGAGACTACAGCAGGCCTTAAGGAATTCTCAAAATTTTAAAGAGGGGGTTACTGTGTGACACTTTTCAAAATACCATTATTTTTGCAGGGCCAGGAGCTAAATTGGAGAAAAGTGTAACTCTTGGGAAAATTCAGACAAATAACAAGGAATATCTCCAAAATAGTTTAATTTACAAAATAAATTATTTGACATAAATTGTTTATTTTCACGAGATACATTTTCTGCGAGAAAAATTTTGTCCAACTCTAAAGCCCCATTTACATAGAAACTTAACATTACGCGAGGATTTGAACGAATGACATGAATGTGTAATTCACAATGATATTATAACGTGAACATAAAAATAAAATAAGTACATTATCAATATTATTAAACATCTTTCAAATATTGGCAGTAAGATCTTTTTAATTCAATTTGTACTACTGTCCGCAAAGCAAAAAAGCTCCCTGAAAGGAATGCGCCCGCTTACACAGTGGGACAAGGACAGCGAATGTGTGGGACAGAGAACGCATACTACACAAGGAGCAGACCGTTAAAAATATGCGCCCTATTCACTCTGTACTCTAAAACCGAGAAGATTCATTCACAAAAGTAGAAGCCGTCAGAATGTTTTTGAATTTTCTGTTACTCAACTGACATGAGGTGACATAAGCTACCGAGGAGGGGGGCCTAGGAACCTTTCCCAAACCCCTCTGCGTCTCATCTCCCGGCGATGACATAAATGCAAGATGAGATAATTACGAGGGCGCACCTCGTATTTATCACACTAATTAATAAAAGGACTAATGTATATAGAATTGTAACCAACAGTATTTATTTATTATATTTATATTATTTTGACGAAGCCTAAAATTCTGTATGAGTTCCTCTGGTGAACAAATATGAATATGAATCATCGCGAGCATATATAAGCAGGTGGGGCCAGACGGGAAGTGTTTGGGCCACGCCTACCTATTTATCTCGTGTAACTAACTAAGGGGATTATTAGACAAGCGGCACGAGCCTTCTACCGTCTCCTTCCCCTCCCGTGACGTCCGGAACCTTCGGGATGATTCACTGAACCGCCAGACTTCCAGAAACAGCGATCTTTCTATAAAAAGGGACTGCGGATGGCGAGTCAGTCAGTTCTTGGCGAGCAGCTGCGAGGAGCGTCGTGCTAGTGAACGGACTGTAAGACTGTGTACGTGTATCAGAGGAGTTGTACGTAATTGTGAGTGTAGAGTGGACCTGTGACAGACGAACTGGCGAACTGTAATTGTGTGGGCTACGTAATTCTGTGTAATCGGCAAGTATTTCAACTGTAATTCGGTGGAAATAAAGAACATTTTAGGTTTGTGCAATTGGACCTTTATTTTCACGAACCCACAAAGTCACAGTATATATAACACACGGGAATTCTCATTAGGTTCGTCCTTTTTTATCATCGCGTTGTTGCCAATTGTTAATAACATGGTATAAATAATTATTTATAATAATTTGCAGCTTGGAACACACTGTCGTATGCAGAATATTTTCTGTCAGATTATGTCATTATCACAGTCGTTTTGTGTTTCTATGCGACCAAGTTTATCGAAAATGCTTGTTTTTTGGTAAAAGTCCGATATTTGCTATTTCTCTGTTCATCATGCGGTAACTATTAAGCTTACTGCTGTAATGCTTCAAGAAGTTTTTCCTAAGTAGAGAAGACTACAATGCTTCTACCTGCCAAGTTAGAATTCTCCATCTTAAATCAGACGAGTGTTATAATTTTTTAAATTAAGTAATTTCGGGAAATTTTATATATACGTACTAGAAAATATAGGCAGCGAGAAACTTTTTTGTTATTGGGTTTACATCGGGGGACTAAGCGAGAGAAATGTAAAGGAGTGTTGAAGGCAATTTTTAAAAGAACCTGCAGTCCTCTTAACTTCTTGCATTGTCGCTTGTGTCAAACAAAAGACATTCTGTATTCAAAGAAAGGGCGACACGCGCGAAGCAAGCCACCGTCCGTCTAATGTAAACAAAGAGCCTGCAATGTAATGCAGTCAAAATGAACGAACACAGTTTACAAGAGTTGTTAAGAGTATGTTTATAGCGTGTGAAACATTGTGAAGAGCTACGTGAAGCTACTTAACAGTTTTGTAAATACTTACAGTTACGGAAGGGGAAACTAAGAAGAAAGGAAGTATTTGTAAACTAAGAAGTAAAGATCGCACGTTAATATTGAATGTCTTAAGTTATTTTTCAAGTAAAATTAGTATTATTAGTCACGTGTTCAGAAACATTAATGTATACGGTAGAATAAAAATGGAACGAATGAAAAGTGACATATGAACTCCATAAAAATAGGTCGGGGAAACAAATGAAAATAATACAAAGAGGAGTGCGGCGTATTGTTCATTCTTTTCTGCTTGTAAATCTTCTACCCACGCTGAATCTAGTTTTGGCAAGGGTAAACAGTGATGACGACACCCTACCTAAACTCTCAAGGGCCACTTTGAATCGGTTCCTACACGATTTGGGGTTCGAATATGAAACAAGTGTATACTAATAGAAAGAGAAGATATAAGATTTGTCGTCGAGGCTAATGGACGACGCAATGGAAGGAATTGCACTCTTATCAGCTGACAGTGAAGAAGCATTAAAGTAACCTACATAAAACATATTTATGCCCGATTTCATCAACAGATGTTAAAATCGACGTTAACAAATGTAACGTAACAATTATAACAGCGCTAACAAATCTGCTACATTTCTTGCATTTCACCAACCTGCTTTCTGAAAAAGTTAACAAACACGTGTTAACGCCAACAAACTTGTAAATATTACAGCTATAGAAGGCTATGGATGAGTCGTATTATTTTCTGAACGTACTGCGATGCGCTTTTGCTTTCATTTTCGTCTGCACACAGCTAAAAATGACGGATAAACAATAAACAAAAGCCGTGAAACAAATTTCTCATCGATGGAGAAAGAATTGTTAATTGAATTGGTGACGAAGTATAAGGATATTTTGGAAAATAAGACGGTTGTGGTGAATGTAAAAGAGAAAGGTGTCACGTGGCAAAAATGGAAAGGAATTTAATTCATATGCATGTGTCATTACTAGAAACACGAAACATCTTCTTCAGAATTACGCAAATATAAAACTAGGTGCGAAGAAGGACGAGTAACTTGAACGTTTCAGGACGGGAGGTGGACAGTGTATTATCCCCATAATTCAGTGAACTATAAAATCGCAAAGTTATTAATATTTCAAGCAAAGGCGAGATCGGCATATTCCTTTCGATGCATGTTCTAACTCATTATTACGTAAATTTAAAACGAGGAGCGAAGGACAAGTGACGAGTGACCTGAACGTTTCAAGACGGGAGGTGGACAGTGTATTATCCACATAATTCAGTGAACTATAAAATCGCGAAGTTCTTAATACTTGAAGCAAAGGCGAGATCGGCATATTCCTTTCGATGCATGTTCTAACTCATTATTACGTAAATTTAAAACGAGGAGCGAAGGACAAGTGACGAGTGACCTGAACGTTTCAAGACGGGAGGTGGACAGTGTATTATCCACATAATTCAGTGAACTATAAAATCGCGAAGTTCTTAATACTTGAAGCAAAGGCGAGATCGGCATATTCCTTTCGATGCATGTTCTAACTCATTATTACGTAAATTTAAAACGAGGAGCGAAGGACAAGTGACGAGTGACCTGAACGTTTCAAGACGGGAGGTGGACAGTGTATTATCCACATAATTCAGTGAACTATAAAATCGCGAAGTTCTTAATACTTGAAGCAAAGGCGAGATCGGCATATTCCTTTCGATGCATGTTCTAACTCATTATTACGTAAATTTAAAACGAGGAGCGAAGGACAAGTGACGAGTGACCTGAACGTTTCAAGACGGGAGGTGGACAGTGTATTATCCACATAATTCAGTGAACTATAAAATCACGAAGTTCTTAATACTTGAAGCAAAGGCGAGATCGGCATATTCCTTTCGATGCATGTTCTAACTCATTATTACGTAAATTTAAAACGAGGAGCGAAGAAGGACAAGTGACGAGTGACTTGAACGTTTCAAGACGGAAGGTGGACAGTTTATTATCCACATAAATCAGTGAACTATAAAATCGCGAAATTATTAATACTTGAAGCAAGGGCGAGATCAGTATATTCCTTTCGATGCATGTTCTAACTCATTATTACGTAAATTTAAAACGAGGAGCGAAGGACAAGTGACGAGTGACTTGGACGTTTCAGGACGGGAGGTGGACAGTGTATTATCCACATAATTCACTGAACTATAAAATCGCGAAGTTATTAATACTTGAAGCAATGGCGAGATCGGCATATTCCTTTCGATGAATGTTCTAACTCATTATTACGTAAATTTAAAACGAGGAGCGAAGAAGGACAAGTGACGAGTGATTTGAACGTTTCAATACGGGAGGTGGACAGTGTGTTATCCACATAATTCAGTGAATTATAAAATCGCGAAGTTATTAATACTTGAAGCAAAGGTGAGGTCGGCATATTCTTTATATGCATGTTCTAACTCGTTATTACGTAAATTTAAAACGAGGAGCGAAGAAGGACACGTGATAAGTGACTTAGAAGTTTCAAGACGGGAGGTGGACAGTTTATTATCCACATAATTCAGTGAACTATAAAATCGCGAAGTTCTTAATACTTGAAGCAATGGCGAGATCGGCATATTCCTTTCGATGAATGTTCTAACTCATTATTACGTAAATTTAAAACGAGGAGCGAAGAAGGACAAGTGACGAGTGATTTGAACGTTTCAAGACGGGAGGTGGACAGTGTGTTATCCACATAATTCAGTTAATTATAAAATCGCGAAGTTATTAATACTTGAAGCAAAGGTGAGATCGGCATATTCCTTTCGATGCATGATCTAACCTCTCTTGTACTTTTGCAGTAACCTTCATAGCAACATGTTTCGACAGTCTATACCTCTGTAGATAATTTTCTTCTGATCGCTCCTCAAAATAATTTCTTCTCATAGGCCGTACTCTATTACGAATGCCATTTAGACGGTCTCAATTATAGCAAATGGACAACAACAGCTGCGTTCACGCCCGCCATCTTGACTATTTACCTTTGTTAAGGACTTAACATCAGAAATTTGGCTTGTTAGTTTAACAAGAAATTTAACACGAGTGTTAAGCTAACACTTGTTGGTGAAATGCAATTTTTGTTATAACTATTGCTAAACACATGTTAAATCTTAACATCTGTTGGTGAAATCGGGCATTAAAGCTTTTATCATGGCATACCTCCATTTGGCTTGTTGTCAGTTATATTTTTGTCTGCAAAATCGTGTTTTGAACTACTGAAGTAACAAGTAAGAGGAGGAGTAAAAATTGAAATGCATGCACTCAATAACTGAATCTCTTAAAATAGAGTTTAATAGTAGTGTAGATAATTCTGTATTAATGATGTGTCATTTACAATAGAATATCAAACCGGCAGAGCGGTCGCTGACATGGCCGATTGAGCGTAAGGTACATATGGCAACAGGGCGCCCCTTAAGACCTCTACTGTCTGCTAAGCGTGAGACGCGCTTTAGTTCGGCCCCGTCTCTCCCAGAAATAGCATCCACCGCACACGTTATCATGCGAATTATCTTAACACTAGAAGGACCGCACCCGTCATGTTCTACGACTTTTAATAAATACTTATGACAAACACGTTCACAGAGAATTAAGCATTTTGGACCTTTCTAAAAAGTGGTACAAACAACTCCTACTAGAAGGACCGCCATCCGTCATTTTAACGCGCACGGAAGTGTGAACAAGCCTTCGGATCTGTCCACATCTGTTGTTTTCCTTCCGATTGGTTTATGGCACTCTGCAGACCCTTTGTCGCTGAGTAAGAAAGCTTTATTGACCAAGTGGCGCAATTCGTGCTACCACTTATGAAAGGTGTTGGAGCAAAACACAGTCTGCTGTAGTTGTTATGGTCGAATACCTGGGAACCACCAGTTTCCAGAAAAAAATTCGCTGAAATTTTGTGGTTTATGCGATTTGATGACAAGGACACACGTTTTCAAAGACTAACTACAGATCGTTTTGCAGCTGCTACTCCTGTCTGAAATCCTTTTATTGCCAATTCCTTGCAGTGTTACATTCCAAGTGAAAATATCACCGTGGATGAGCAATAGTTTCCTTGCAAGGCTAGATGCTCTTTTATTCAATATATGAGCAATAAACCGGACAAGTCTGGAATAAGGTTTTGGCTTGTAGTTGATGCAGATTCAAAGCATCTGGTGAATTGTTTTCAACAGCAAGTACGGCGTTGACGTAGTCGATCAAATGGCTCGACTGTACACAGTGAAATATGGATGCAGAAGGTGGCCTACGCATGTTTTTTTTCAATGTGTTGGTCTTGGCAGCTATTAATGGATGGGTACTCTATAAGGAAGTAACAGGTGAGAAAGTAAACACACGTCAGTTCATATACAACTTAGCAGCAAGTATGTTTGTGGACCATTTTTAGGCAACGCTAAATACACGGTATTAGGTGCTACGATGCTGCAGATGGCATTGAATGAGCGAAATCAAGTTTATAAGTTCTTTTTTCTACTAATGTGGTATTCAAAATTTTATGTTGAAACACATGTGTTTGATAAGGGAAGTTATCCATTTTACATTTGGTTACCGCCTATATTTGGATTAATTTTTAGGCTTAAAGTGTTCATTTTACCGTGTAATTCTTCAGACAAAAGTAAAATTTTATACTGTGTAAATAATATTAAATAAACTGGTATGCATTCAAATTTGTTTACCATTAGGTCAAATAAAACCGTACCCGTCAAAATGACGGGTTAGTCCTTCTCGGTAGACCATACTCGCCGGTCCTTCTAGTGTTAACGCGTAGAAGCACCGTGTTTACACAGTCACATCACCTGAAAATAACAAGAAAATACATTAATTTTGTGATTAAATCAATATATCTTATAGATATACACAATAAGAATGAATATGAGTTGCCAGCTCCACGGCAAGCGGACGACAGAGATCTATATCTGTCTTTGTCTCAACCTAGCAAGTATCATACAGATGCTGAGATGTACAGTGATACAGATGCTGAGAGAGAAGTTCGCTTAATATTTCAGCATGTGTGAGAGAACTAGGGCCTAGATTTTGATGAACAGTATCTTTTCTCTGAGTGGCCACAGACGATGCTTATTGGAAATAAGTGCATTCTGGAACAATTATATTAGATATATATGGTTTTTATAGTCATCAAAATGCATTTTTTCTACATTTTATAATAAGGTCATTTTTCAACATTTAGATGCATTTTCCGGTCATTTTCTTTCTTTTTCACGGTTTTTTTGGGGCATTTTCAGCTGTAGCCCACATTCGGGAGCACCGGGTTCGATTCCCGTGTCGAACCTGGCACTGACGTATGCCTTTGGCGGGTTCTAAACTAATCTGCGATTGAATGTTCATTGATATCATCATTTTTAAGGAATAGTAACTTTGTAAGTGTGGTAAACATGTAATTAACACAGGTTAGCGTCCTAACAGTGCTGGTGAATTTATGATGCACGAGTTCGAGGAATTGCCGATTACATCATGCAATATGTGTGGATTGCCTCAATCAGGACTTCAGGACCTAGAAGTGTCGCAGTAAGGAGAGTAGTTTGTAAGGTGTGTAAATTTGTTGTGTTGTGGAATTGAAATACCGAAACAAAAACGGTTAACTGCGTCCCGTTTGAAACATTATGTTTCAGGGTTTGGCGGGAACATATTCTCTACTAATGGAACTGTATTATTCTGTAAAGTATGCAAAATTAAATTCACTGCGGACAAACGGTTCACCGTACAACTTGTAGGGCGCCAAAAATATTTGCGAGCTCTTTAAAATCTGAAAAAAGACAAGTATCTCAGTTACAGTTAAAAGAAACGGCTTCGACGTCAGGTAACAAGTCATCTTACTTTTATAAAGAATTATGTGAAGTGTTTGTTAGCGCAAATAGGAAAATTAAGTAATTCCAAATTACGAGATTTTCTTGAACGTTACACTGATCATTCAATCAACTTGAATCAACTTTGCGTTAAAGTTTTCTACAAAAATGTTATAAAGACACGTTAAACCGAATACGTGAATAAGTGAATGGGGAAAAAATGTATGTATCAAATGTTGAGACAAGCGATTTAGAGGGGCGATATGTAGCCAATGTGGTGATAAGTACGCTAGAAACTACTAGTGCCGGACAAATGTTTCTTCTGACCTCAGAGGTTATGGAAGCTGTTAACCACTGTCAGATATGGAAACTGTTCGATAAATCCATGTGTTTATTGTGGCCTAGTGGAATACAGCATGACAACGTGCTCCTCTTCCTAACAGTCGCGGCGCCTTTCATGTTAAAGGCAGCAAAATCGATCCAGTCATTTTACACTAAGATGCTGCATGTTACGAGTTTGCCCATGCTTTCCATCGAACTGCGGAACAGGTCAGTAACACTAATTTCCACAGTAAAGAAAATATTTCTGAAAGCGCCAATCCGAACTATGTATTTCAAAAAGAATAAAAACCTAATACAGCTTTGCCCCCTTCACCAATTTTAACACGTTTGGGTACACGGTTAATTTCATGTATGTATCACTGTGACAATTTAAAATAGTGAGAGAAGTGGTGAATAGTTTTGATAGGGCAGATTCTAAGGCAATTGGGAGCGCACAGGATCTGCTTTCTGATACTCAAATCTAAGGTAAATTAGCTTTCATCAAATAAAAATTTGCATTTTTGAGGGATGCCATAACCCGCCTTGAAGAACGTGGCATCACAATGGATACGTCGACTGAGTTAGTGAGGATTGCGGCAGAGAGAATACAAACTGTAAAAGGTGAGTTAATTGATGGAAATTAATCATTTCTTCACACTAGCCGTATATAGGCTAAGGTTTTTGATGGGTAGAGTCAACATGAAGAATTCAATGGCCTGGATTTGAACCACAGATCTCCTGGTTTCCGTCCAGTCGCTCTTAACCTTTAAGCTACCATGGCCAACGTGCCGTTCTGACATTAAATTCTCCTCTTCTCTCCACTTTCTGTTGGAGGAATTCTCTAAGAGAACAGACAAATTCTGTAACTTGGGTGTGCAATGTAACAACCCAAACGAAAGTTGATCTTTACCTTCGGTCATCATTCGTCGGTCCACCTCTAATCCTAACACCACTACGTCTTGCTCTCATAAAAACGTTTTTAATTGTGTTTTAATAAAGTAGGCTAACAATACACAGCGCAATTAGGCAAACTCTGTTTCCCGCATACAACTAGCGGTAACTGAGCTGAGGAGTATGTGATTTATCAGTGTATCCAATCTGGCAACATTTGTTTAAATTACCATAGCATTGACCTTCCCTTCTTACCCTTCGCGTCCCTTGCTTGATGACTTTCATGTATCTTCTTTTAAAAATCAGACTGTAGGTTTTTGTGTTTTGGAGGCTCTCTAATCCTTTTTACACATTTTTCCATTTCACCTATCCTACTATACATTTTTCTCTTGGCTCTTAGCAAGGTGGCCTGGGTTCGATCCCAGGTGACGGCAAAGTGAGATTTGTGATGGACAACACGGCGCTGGGGCGCGTTTTCTCCGGGATCTCCGATTTCCCCTGCCATCTCATTCCACCGGTGCTCCATCTTCATCTCATGTATCATCCGTGTCATCGCCTGCGGTGCCGTATGTAGTAAAAGCGGGCGTTAAACACTACACATTTCATTTCATAAAGCAAGCTAGAGGAATGTGTAACGTAATCACTTTTGCTGGCCGCACGGTGTTCATGCTCGCCTTCCCAGTATCACAAGATTCTAGGTTTGTTTAAAATGCACAAGTGTTGTCACATAACTCACCAACACCTATCATTGCAGTTACTGACACGATCATTAGATCTGGCAGCATGGGTGAATCATATGTACTCTCATCCATTCATTTCGTAGTAAACAGATCCACTAACAGATCAGATAAACTATTCAAACTCCTCTCGTTCATTTGTCCCTTGCCTTCTTGTGCTGGATAGACAGTACACACCATACTACAACCAAAAGTACGAGGGATGTTCAATAAAGAATGATCACTTTTTTTTGGCAACGTACCTTCACTGACCTTCATAATTTTGATGGTACTTCACAAAATAGTCTCACCTGAATACGATGCATTTGTCCCAGAGTTTCTGCCAGTTTTCAAAGACATGCTGGAAACCATTTTTGAGAGATCCTTCAAAATCACCTCCGCAGCCTTCACCACTGCTTCTGATGATGGATAATGCCTCCCACGAAGGCGTTTCTTCAAGTTAGGGAATAGAAAAGAGACACATGGGGCTAAATCCGGACTATAGGGAGGGCGAGGGATGTACTTCACGTTGATTTTTGGAAGATATTCAGCAACAACATTGGCAATATACGGCCGCGCATTATCGTGGTGCAGCATCCAGCCTGCCTCACGGAAATGTGATCTTTTGCGCGTGATATGGACTTGCAATATTTTCAGGACATCCCTGTAGTATTGCCCAGTTACTGATGTGTGTGCAGGTACAACATGCTGATAAACCATTCCATGAATATCAAAGAATGAGATGACCATAACTTTCCCAGCAGAAGCAACCACTTTTGCTTTTTCGGGGGTTGGTGATGTAGGAGACTTCCACACTGAGCTTTGCTGATTACCCTCCGGATCAAATGATGTAGCCAAGTTTCATCAGCAGTGACTACGTTTGAAAGAAACTCCGGATCTTTCTCTAACATCAACTTTAACTGCATGTTACCTCCATTACAGCGGTAGGCGATACTGAAGATGTCTGCACTTGCCTGTTTCTCACAGGCGGGAACCAGGAGTACCAACAATGCAACTATTACGGCGTGTTTGTTTCACATTAAGATAACAGAATACAATAAATAGAATTTTAGTGCGAAAAATTATGACCGTAAAAAATTATGATAATTCTTTATTGAACAGCCCTCGTAATATGTATAAGGAAGGGAAAGGAAGTTTCTTGACAAAAATCCATTTGTGATTGGAAACGTATTATACAATAAGTTACCACTCAATATTAAACAAACATGAGGCCCAGGGTTCACTAAGCAGTTTAAAAATGTTTTAATCGATGGTGCTTTTTATGACATAGATAAATATTTGTAAATATGCTAAATAAATGAGCTGTGATGTATATGTGATGTAGGCTGATCTACTTAAAAATATGGCAACACTAATCCGAATTTGTAAATTACTTGTTACATACGTTTGAGAAGTACGTGCTGAAACAAGGAAGATGATGGGAACGTCTGAACCTGCTTCATCCAGTAGAGTATTTATGAGTAAAGAGGATGTGTGTCAGCCTTCAAACCATTATTGTACGAGGCGTGTCCGTAAAATAAGGTTTACAAGGCGCTGGAGCGGTGAGGAACACTATTGCGCGAGATCCGGCAACACTGGCGTGTAGCTTGGTTTCACCCCTTCAAATCCCCAGCACAACGAACCCTTGCAACCATTAGTCTTGGCTGGGCAGCCGTTTGTGATGCAGCTTCCTATCACTTCCGCCGCCAAGAGCGAGTTGTGTGCAGTGATCCGTTTTCTTGAGAGCCAAGGGTACTACCTTCACTGAAATTCATCGTCAGTTATGCAAAGTCTATGGGCCACAGTGTATGGACGTCAAAAACGCGCGAAAGTGTGTCAGAAAGTTCAAAGACGGACGTACAGACGTCCATGAAGAACAGCGTTCTGGTCGGCCTTCGGTTTCAGCCGAAACAATTGCAAAAGTGGAGCAAGAAATGCTTAAAGATCGACGTGTCACAGTTCGCGAGCTGTGTGAACTTATCCCTGAAGTCAGTAAGACTACGATTGACAAGATATTTACCGAGAATTTGCATTATCGCAAGGTGTGTGCGAGGTGGGTCCCCAAAATGCTCACCGAAGACCATAAACGGTAACATGTTGAAGAAACCCACCAATTCCTGGAGCGTTATGTAGAACAGGGCGAGGAATTGTTGGATTCAATTGTCACTGGCGATGAAACCTGGGTTCACTACACAACACCAGAAACTAAAGAACGTTCTCGTCAGTGGCGGCATTCGAATTCGCCGAAGCCGCGAAAGTGATGGCCAGCGTGTTCTGAAACAGAAAAGGTGTATTGTTGTGCGAGTTTATGCCTACCGGCACAACAATGAACGCCGCTAGCTACTGTGAGACTTTTAAAACATTGCGACGTGCTATTCAAAACCGAAGGAGGGGAATGCTGACGAAGGGAGTGATTTTTTTTATCACGACAGCGCTCGTCCCCATTCTGCACATGCAACGCCTGATCTCCTGCATTCCAGACTTAGCACCTAGTGATTATCATCTGTTTCCTGAGTTGAAGTCACACCTGGGTGGAACACATTTCCAGACCAACGATGATTTGAAAAACGAGGTTGAGCGCTACCTGCGCAACTTGGCGGGAGAGTGCTATGACAAGGGAATACAAAAACTGCCACAGTGCATGCAAAAGTACATCGATCGTAATGGTGGTTACTTAAGTTCCGCCTTTCCATCAGTGTAACATTCATTGACAATAAACATGTTTTCTATATTAAATAAAATTAAAGACTTTACTTTACGCACACTTCTCGTAGATGACTGGAGAGTGCCGTCTTGGTCTCGCTGTGTCGCGAGCGACCGACTGCATTCTAGAACTATGACTGGGGGTATAAAAGCCAGCAAAGTGTTAAAGCGGGTTCAGTTACTTAATTGCGTGTGCAGTTGTGCAGTAATTGTGAGAGTGTGGACATTTGTACTGTACCGCAGTGATTTCTTTCGTTTGTTTACGTGCAGCGGGGCGAAAGAGACGACCTTGAAGACTGCTGTTAGTATGTCACGTCATTTTTACTGCTGCAAGGGCTGTACAAGGTTACTGTTTACTGCAATAGAGAGCATTTTAAATTTCTGCAAACAAGACTTTTCATTCTACGAACCCGCAAAGTCACAGTAATGAAACCTTACTATATGTAGTAGAGAAAGTCTTGATAGTGTGACACATTAATTTGTTTTGTGTCAGATATATTTAATAAATATTTAGTTAAATTTGGAAGTCTATAAACAAAGTATATGCTAACTATAGCGTTGTTGTAATTTACTTTCTCCAACGTTAAATAATATCGGACGACGAACGAAATTGGTGAAATGATGCTCAAATGAGTCCGGCGTCCATCGAGCTTAGAGCTACTTGACATTCGTCTTTAAGGATAAAGAAACCCACAGGAAAAACCATATCCAGGTAACTCAACCTGACCGAGATTCGAACTCGGGACCTCTTAAACGTGAGGCAGACACGCTACCATCTACACTACCGAGATGCTGACTATAGCTGAAGTTAAACTCCTATCAATATAATTGTCGATTCCAAACCAATAGCAATGGTGTGTGTGTGTGTGTGTGTGTGTGTGTGTGTGTGTGTGTGTGTGTGTGAGTGAGTGTCTGTGTATATGCAGCTTGATCGTGTCTCCAAATTGGTTTTTTTCTAATATATTGGTGTTTGTACTTATTTCAATGAGGAGGAAATATTAACTTATCAAACGTTTTAAAAGTATTAGTGTAACCGAACAGTGCAACACTGGCATAAAACTACACAAACATTAATTTGTAATAAGTGAATATTGTGCACTCTCACGGATACAATTCTGGCACTACATGCAGTATATAAGGAACGGTTGCCAATCAACTACATTGTCGACGTCATTCGCGAGAGGGCACGATCAATGTACGAGAAAATCCAAATTCACCCCAACCCTTTAGTGAACTCCCTGGGAAGGTATGACCCGAGAGATCAAAGGCGCTTGCCGTCCTTCAGACTGCCGAGAGACGTCCTGGGACCCCTTGGGTAACCCAAGGAAAACCCCAGATGACTCTGGGAACAACTTCTACGCCAAAGGACCAAGCGCTACACAACCCGTATCCAAAACGGGGCAAAAACTAATTCGTGTCTCCCAAAAAGGGAGAACGATTAAGTACAGCTGCCCACGATAAAGAGGGGCAACCCATACCACACCTATCCAAAATTCCAAAATTTCAAACAGTAAACAAATTCAAACACCCCAGCAGAACATGGATCTACTAGTTCATTTCGCAGGTTAAGCCGCAAAGCGGCTAGGTACTGCGGCATATGACACCCGGACGGGGAAAGCCCCGCCCGACTAGGACTACCTCTGGACCTCTGGAACTTAGCGGGGAGGTCCGGTGCTACAGGGTCAACACTACGGTGCATCTGCACCTTTCAAAAGCAGTATCATTGCCGTGCGAATCTTGGCGCGAAATGCGACTCTAGGCCACGGAGTACAAAGTGGCACTAACCCATGTAGCGACTATGACTTCCCTTTTAATTTATTTTATGAATATTTACTATTGATCTATGTATCAATTATTCAATCATTATCGGTACGAAGTCAAAACAATACACACGTAAGTTTGTATGTTATCTAAAGTACATGCTTTCTTTGTTGATATTAATATGGCACTATGACCACCTCTGTAGCGTAGGGGTAGCATGTCAGTCATATGTTCAAGAGGAGTCGAGTTCGAATCTGCAGTTTTCTGTATAAGGTTTCCAATGAGTTTTTCCTCTGTCCTGAACGATGAATGTCGGGTAACACTAAGCTCTAAGTACCTTAGACTCATTTGAACAACATTTTACCCATCTAATTCATATAATATAACGTTTGAGGACGTAACTTAAAGAAAAAAATTGCAAAAATGAACTTATTACTAAATTATCTGAAAGTGCAAGGGAATGTGAGACTACAGCAGGCCTTAAAGAATTCTCAAAACTTTAAAGAGAGGGTTACTGTGTGACACTTTTCAAAATACCATTGTTTTTGCACTGCCAAGAGCTAAATTGGAGAAAAGTGTAACTCTTGGGAAAATTCAGACAAATGACAAGGAATATCTCCAAAATAGTGTAATCTACAAAATAAATTATTTGACATACATTGTTTATTTACACGAGATACATTTTCTGCGAGAAAAATTTTGTTCAACTCTAAAGCCCCATTCACATAGGAACTTAACATTACGCGAGGATTTGAACGAATGACATGAATATGTGATTCACAATGATATTATAACGTCAACATCAAAATAAAATAAGTACATTATCAATATTATTAAACATCTTTCAAATATTGGCAGTAAGATGTTTTTAATTCAATTTGTACTACTGCCGCAACGCAAAAAAGCTCCCTGAAAGGAATGCGCCCCCTTAAACAGGGCGACAAGGACAGCGAATGTGTGTATGTGTGACAGAGAACGCATGCTACAGAAGAAGCAGACCGTTAAAAAACATGCGCCCTATTCACTCTGTACTCTAAAACCGAGAAGATTCATTCACAAAAGTAGAAGCCTTCAGAATTTTTTTGAATTTCCTGTAACTAAACTGACATGGGGTGTCATAAGCTACCGAGGAGGGGGGCCTAGGAACCTTTCCCAAACCGCTCTGCGTGTCATCTCCCGGAGATGACATAAATAAAAGTTGAGATAAATACGAGGCGCGCCTAGTATTTATCACACTAATTGATAAAAGGACTAATGTATATAGAATTGTAACCAACAGTATATATTTATTATATTTATATTATTTTGGCGAAGCCGAAAATTCTGTATGAATTCCTCTGGTGAATAAATATGAATATGAATCATCGAGAGCATATATAAGCAATCGAGAGCAATATATATATGTATATATATTGCATATATAAGCAATATATAGGTATTGTCACCCGAACATCGGAATTCCCGGTTGAACCGGCTGGCAGGTGGGGCCAGACGGGAAGCGTTTGGGCCACGCCTACCCATTTATCTCGTGTCACTAACCAAGGGGATGATTATACAAGCGGCACGAGCCCTCTACCGTCTCTTTCCCCTCCCGTGACGTCCGGAACCTTCGGGATGATTCACTGAACCGCGAGACTTCCAGAAACAGCGATCTTCCTATAAAAAGGGACTGCAGATGGCGAGTCAGTCAGTTCTTGGCGAGCAGCTGTGAGAAGCGTCGTGCTAGTGAACGGACTGGAAGACTGTGTACGTGTATCAGAGGAGTTGTACGTAATTGTGAGTGTGGAGTGGACCTGTGACAGACGAACTGGCGAATTGTAATTGTGTGGGCTACGTAATTCTGTGTAATCGGCAAGTGTTTCAACTGTAATTCGGTGGAAATAAAGAACATTTTGAGTTTGTGCAATTGGACTTTTATTTTCGCGAACCCACAAAGTCACAGTATATATAACACACGGGAATTCTCATTAGGTTCGTCCTTTTTTATCATCGCGTTGTTGCCAATTGTTAATAACATGGTATAAATAATTATTTATAATAATTTGCAGCTTGGAACACACTGTCGTATGCAGAATATTTTCTGTCAGATTATGTCATTATTACAGTCGTTTTGTGTTTCTATGGGACCAAGTTTATCGAAAATGCTTGTTTTTTGGTAAAAGTCCGATATTTGCTATTTCTCTGTTCATCATGCGGTAACTATAAAGCTTACTGCTGTAATACTTCAAGAAGTTTTTCTTAAGTAGAGAAGACTACAGTGCTTCTACCTGCCAAGTTAGAATTCTCCATCTTAAATCTGACGAGTGTTATAATTTTTTAAATTAAGTAATTTCGGGAAATTTTATATATACGTACTAGAAAATATAGGCAGCGAGAAACTTTTTTGTTATTGGGTTTACATCGGGGGACTAAGCGAGAGAAATGTAAAGGAGTGTTGAAGGCAATTTTTAAAAGAACCTGCAGTCCTCTTAACTTCTTGCATTGTCGCTTGTGTCAAACAAAAGACATTCTGTATTCAAAGAAAGGGCGACACGCGCGAAGCAAGCCACCGTCCGTCTAATGTAAACAAAGAGCCTGCAATGTAATGCAGTCAAAATGAACGAACACAGTTTACAAGAGTTGTTAAGAGTATGTTTATAGCGTGTGAAACATTGTGAAGAGCTACGTGAAGCTACTTAACAGTTTTGTAAATACTTACAGTTACGGAAGGGGAAACTAAGAAGAAAGGAAGTATTTGTAAACTAAGAAGTAAGGATCGCACGTTAATATTGAATGTCTTAAGTTATTTTTCAAGTAAAATTAGTATTATTAGTCACGTGTTCAGAAACATTAATGTATACGGTAGAATAAAAATGGAACGAATGAAAAGTGACATATGAACTCCATAAAAATAGGTCGGGGAAACAAATGAAAATAGTACAAAGAGGAGTGCGGCGTATTGTTCATTCTTTTCTGCTTGTAAATCTTCTACCCACGCTGAATCTAGTTTTGGCAAGGGTAAACAGTGATGACGACACCCTACCTGAACTCTCAAGGGCCACTTTGAATCGGTCCCTACACGATTTGGGGTTCGAATATGAAACAAATGTATACTAATAGAAAGAGAAGATATCAGATATGTGGTCGAGGCTAATGGACGACGCAATGGAAGGAATTGCACTCTTATCAGCTGACAGTGAAGAAGCATTAAAGTAACCTACATAAAACATATTTATGCCCGATTTCATCAACAGATGTTAAAATCGACGTTAACAAATGTAACGTAACAATTATAACAGCGCTAACAAATCTGCTACATTTCTTGCATTTCACCAACCTGCTTTCTGAAAATGTTAACAAACACGTGTTAACGCCAACAAACTTGTAAATATTACAGCTATAGAAGGCTATGGATGAGTCGTATTATTTTCTGAACGTACTGCGATGCGCTCTTGTTTTCATTTTCGTCTGCACACAGCTAAAAATGACGGATAAACAATAAACAAAAGCAATGAAACAAATTTCTCATCGATGGAGAAAGAATTATTAATTGAATTGGTGACGAAGTATAAGGATATCGTGGAAAATAAGACGGATGCGGTGAATGTAAAAGAGAAAGATGTCACGTGGGAAAAAATTGGAAACGAATTTAATTCAAATGTATGTGTCATTACTAGAAACACAAAACATCTTCTTCAGTATTACGCAAATATAAAACTAGGTGCGAAGAAGGACGAGTAACTTGAACGTTTCAGGACGGGAGGTGGACAGTGTATTATCCCCATAATTCAGTGAACTATAAAATCGCAAAGTTATTAATATTTCAAGCAAAGGCGAGATCGGCATATTCCTTTCGATGCATGTTCTAACTCATTATTACGTAAATTTAAAACGAGGAGCGAAGGACAAGTGACGAGTGACCTGAACGTTTCAAGACGGGAGGTGGACAGTGTATTATCCACATAATTCAGTGAACTATAAAATCACGAAGTTCTTAATACTTGAAGCAAAGGCGAGATCGGCATATTCCTTTCGATGCATGTTCTAACTCATTATTACGTAAATTTAAAACGAGGAGCGAAGAAGGACAAGTGACGAGTGACTTGAACGTTTCAAGACGGAAGGTGGACAGTTTATTATCCACATAATTCAGTGAACTATAAAATCGCGAAATTATTAATACTTGAAGCAAAGGCGAGATCGGCATATTCCTTTCGATGCATGTTCTAACTCATTATTACGTAAATTTAAAACGAGGACCGAAGGACAAGTGACGAGTGACTTGGACGTTTCAGGACGGGAGGTGGACAGTTTATTATCCACATAATTCAGTGAATTATAAAATCGCGAAGTTATTAATACTTGAAGCAAAGGTGAGATCGGCATATTCCTTTCGATGCATGATCTAACCTCTCTTGTACTTTTGCAGTAACCTTCATAGCAACATGTTTCGACAGTCTATACCTCTGTAGATAATTTTCTTCTGATCGCTCCTCATAATAATTTCTCCTCATAGGCCGTACTCTATTACGAATGCCATTTAGACGGTCTCAATTATAGCAAATGGACAACAACAGCTGCGTTCACGCCCGCCATCTTGACTATTTACCTTTGTTAAGGACTTAACATCAGAAATTTGGCTTGTTAGTTTAACAAGAAATTTAACACGAGTGTTAAGCTAACACTTGTTGGTGAAATGCAATTTTTGTTATAACTATTGCTAAACACATGTTAAATCTTAACATCTGTTGGTGAAATCGGGCATTAAAGCTTTTATCATGGCATACCTCCATTTGGTTTGTTGTCAGTTATATTTTTGTCTGCAAAATCGTGTTTTGAACTACTGAAGTAACAAGTAAGAGGAGGAGTAAAAATTAAAATGCATGCACTCAATAATTGAATCTCTTAAAATAGAGTTTAATAGTAGTGTAGATAATTCTGTATTAATGATGTATCATTTACAATAGAATATCAAACCGGCAGAGCGGTCGCTGACATGGCCGATTGAGCGTAAGGTACATATGGCAACAGGGCGCCCCTTAAGACCTCTACTGTCTGCTAAGCGTGAGACGCGCTTTAGTTCGGCCCCGTCTCTCCCAGAAATAGCATCCACCGCACACGTTATCATGCGAATTATCTTAACACTAGAAGGACCGCACCCGTCATGTTCTACGACTTTTAATAAATACTTATGACAAACACGTTCACAGAGAATTAAGCATTTTGGACCTTTCTAAAAAGTGGTACAAACAACTCCTACTAGAAGGACCGCCATCCGTCATTTTAACGCGCACGGAAGTGTGAACAAGCCTTCGGATCTGTCCACATCTGTTGTTTTCCTTCCGATTGGTTTATGGCACTCTGCAGACCCTTTGTCGCTGAGTAAGAAAGCTTTATTGACCAAGTGGCGCAATTCGTGCTACCACTTATGAAAGGTGTTGGAGCAAAACCCTTTCTGCTGTAGTTGTTATGGTCGAATACCTGGGAACCACCAGTTTCCAGAAAAAAATTCGCTGAAATTTTGTGGTTTATGCGATTTGATGACAAGGACACACGTTTTCAAAGACTAAATACAGATCGTTTTGCAGCTGTTCCTCCTGCCTGGAATCCTTTTATTGCCAATTCCTTGCAGTGTTACATTCCAAGTGAAAATATCACCGTGGATGAGCAATAGTTTCCTTGCAAGGCTAGATGCTCTTTTATTCAATATATGAGCAATAAACCGGACAAGTCTGGAATAAGGTTTTGGCTTGTAGTTGATGCAGATTCAAAGCATCTGGTGAATTGTTTTCCTTAGCTGGGCAAAGAAGAGCAGCGCCCGACAGGTGTTCCTCTTGCAGTGCATGTTGTAATGCGTCTTATACCACCCTTTGTTTTTGCAGGAAGAAATATTACACGTGACAATTTTTCCACACCAAATACCTTTCAGTAAGTTTGAAGTGTAAAAGTACAAGCATTGTGGGTACAGGAAAGAAATGTGGAAGGGAAATCCCTCAATCAGCAAAATCTGCTGCAGCACATTTGCACACAACTGTACTTTATAAGTCAAGCAGATAACTCTGACATGCTATCAGGGGAAAAAGAACAAAAATGTGCTTCTTTTGAGTTCAATGCATGACACAGTTACTATAAATAAACAACATCCTAAAAAGCTACAAGAATCAGTGGCGTACCACAAGAGCAAGAATGGCGTTGACGTATTCGATCAAATGGCTCGACTGTACACAGTGAAATATGGATGCAGAAGGTGGCCTGTGCATGTTTTTTTTTTCAATGTGTTGGCCTTGGCAGCCATTAATGGATGGGTACTCTATAAGGAAGTAACAGGTGAGAAAGTAAACACACGTCAGTTCCTATGCAACTTAGCAGCAAGTATGTTTGTGGACCATTTTTAGGCGATGCTGCAGCTGGCACTGAATGAGCGAAATCAAGTTTATAAGTTTTTTTTCTACTATATAATGTGGTATTAAAAATATTATGTTGAAACAGATGTATTTGCTAAGGGAAGTTATCCATTTTACATTTGGTTACCGCCTATATTTGGATTAATTTTTAGGCTTAAAATGTTCATTTTACCATGTAATTCTTCAGACAAAAGTAAAATTTTATACTGTGTAAATAATATTAAATAAACTGGTATGCATTAAAATTTGTTTACCATTAGGTCAAATGAAACCGTACCCGTCAAAATGACGGGTTAGTCCTTCTCGGTAGACCATACTCGCCGGTCCTTCTAGTGTTAACGCGTAGAAGCACCGTGTTTACACAGTCACATCACCTGAAAATAACAAGAAAATACATTAATTTTGTGATTAAATCAATATATCTTATAGATATACACAATAAGAATGAATATGAGTTGCCAGCTCCACGGCAAGCGGACGACAGAGATCTATATCTGTCTTTGTCTCAACCTAGCAAGTATCATACAGATGCTGAGATGTACAGTGATACAGATGCTGAGAGAGAAGTTCGCTTAATATTTCAGCATGTGTGAGAGAACTAGGGCCTAGATTTTGATGAACAGTATCTTTTCTCTGAGTGGCCACAGACGATGCTTATTGGAAATAAGTGCATTCTGGAACAATTATATTAGATATATATGGTTTTTATAGTCATCAAAATGCATTTTTTCTACATTTTATAATAAGGTCATTTTTCAACATTTAGATGCATTTTCCGGCCATTTTCTTTCTTTTTCACGAATTTTTTGGGCATTTTCAGCTGTAGCCCACATTCGGGAGCACCGGGTTCGATTCCCGTGTCGAACCTGGCACTGACGTATGCCTTTGGCGGGTTCTAAACTAATCTGCGATTGAATGTTCATTGATATCATCATTTTTAAGGAATAGTAACTTTGTAAGTGTGGTAAACATGTAATTAACACAGGTTAGCGTCCTAACAGTGCTGGTGAATTTATGATGCACGAGTTCGAGGAATTGCCGATTACATCATGCAATATGTGTGGATTGCCTCAATCAGGACTTCAGGACCTAGAAGTGTCGCAGTAAGGAGAGTAGTTTGTAAGGTGTGTAAATTTGTTGTGTTGTGGAATTGAAATACCGAAACAAAAACGGTTAACTGCGTCCCGTTTGAAACATTATGTTTCAGGGTTTGGCGGGAACATATTCTCTACTAATGGAACTGTATTTTTCTGTAAAGTATGCAAAATTAAATTCACTGCGGACAAACGGTTCACCGTACAACATGTAGGGCGCCAAAAATATTTGCGAGCTCTTTAAAATCTGAAAAAAGACAAGTATCTCAGTTACTATTAAAAGAAACGGCTTCGACGTCAGGTAACAAGTCATCTTACTTTTATAAAGAATTATGTGAAGTGTTTGTTAGTGCAAACAGGAAAATTAAGTAATTCCAAATTACGAGATTTTCTTGAACGTCACACTGATCATTCAATCAACTTGAATCAACTTTGCGTTAAAGTTTTCTACAAAAATGTTATGAAGACACTTTAAACCGAATACGTGAATATGTGAATGGGGAAAGATGTATGTATCAATTGTTGAGACAAGCGATTTAGAGGGGCGATATGTAGCCAATGTAGTGATAAGTACGCTAGAAACTACTAGTGCCGGACAAATGTTTCTTCTGACCTCAGAGGTTATGGAAGCTGTTAACCACTGTCAGAGATGGAAACTGTTCGATAAATCCATGTGTTTATTGTGGCCTAGTGGAATACAGCATGACAACGTGCTCCTCTTCCTAACAGTCGCGGCGCCTTACATGTTAAAGGCAGCAAAATCGATCCAGTCATTTTACACTAAGATGCTGCATGTTACGAGTTTGCCCATGCTTTTCATCGAACTGCGGAACAGGTCAGCAACACTAATTTCCACAGTAAAGAAAATATTTCTGAAAGCGCCAATCCGAACTATGTATTTCAAAGAAAAAAATCCCTAATATAGCTTTGCCCCCGGCACCAATTTTAACACGTTTGGATACATGGTTAATTTCATGTATATATCACTGTGACAATTTAAAATAGTGAGAGAAGTGGTGAATAGTTTTGATAGGGCAGATTCTAAGGCAATTGAGAGGGCACAGGATCTGTTTTCTGATACTCAAATCCAAGGTAAATTAGCTTTCATCAAATAAAAATTTGCATTTTTGAGGGATACCATAACCCGCCTTGAAGAACGTGGCATCACAATGGATACGTCGATTGAGTTAGTGAGGATTGCGGCAGAGAGAATATAAACTGTAAAAGGTGAGTTAATTGATGGAAATTAATCATTTCTTCACACTAGCCGTATATAGGCTAAGGCTTTTGATGGGTAGAGTCAACATGAAGAACTGAATGCCATGGCCGGGATTTGAACCACGGATCTCCTGGTTTCCGTCCATTCGCTCTAAATCATTGAGCTACCATGGTCAACGTGCCGTCCCGACATTACGAGTCAAATGGAGTTTTTAATCTCGGGACGGCACGTTGAACACGGTAGCTCAATAATTTAGAGCAACTGAACGGAAACCAGGAGATCCGTGGTTCAAATCCCGGCCATGGCATTGCATTTTTCATGTTGACTCTATCCATGTAAAAGGTGAGATTGGGGGCAAAATTAGACAGACACTAAAACCTGAGTTGGACATAAATAAAGAATTCCAAACAGTTTGTCAGACTGCTAATATCCTGTCAGGAGAAAACTTCAGAACTGATATTTTTAACAGAATTTAACAGGCAGTGACATAGTGTTTTTCAAATATGCATCTATAACACATGTGGAAGTGGAGACAATCACCGTTCCTTTAGTTTTGATAACTTGAAGATGACCATGGTGGTGTACTGCAATGCTAAGTTTTGGCTAATGGGTACAGTAACTTATTGAAAATGACCTGATGAATTTTGTATTTATTATTTAGTAGCATTAATTGCATTATTTACTAAGAAAGTTAATTTTAAAATGTTGTTATTCGAACCATATATTCATTATTTGTCTGTGACAGTTATTAATTTATTATTATGAAAGAAATTGTTAATTTTGTTAGGTCATTTTTTTACAGTTTATGTGCATTTTTTATATTTTAGGGGCATTTTATATGTCATTTTTAGAGAATTTTAAGTCAACAACGTCCGGGCCATACTTATAAGGGAATGAAGTTACCAAAATAAAAACAAAGTAAATCTGTGTACTCACATGACCTGTTGTACTCTTCTACAAACAATTATTGCTCTATCTACTTCAAGATAAACATTATCTTATTGTAGTTACAAGGGAATACAGTAAACTTTAACTGATAGTCAAATGTTTTGGTCGTTATGTGATGTACACATGACTTTCTCTACTCTTGTATAAACACTTATTGCTCTAACTACTTCAAGATGAACATTATCTTATTGTAGTTACAAGGGAATACAGCAGACTTTAAGTGATAGTCATATGTTTCAAAGCTAGTTGCTGTGTGATTTTCAAACTCAGTGGTCAAGAGATAAGCAAATATCAAATATCCAGCACAAATCTCACTGGGATCCAACCCAAGTCGCCTTGGTGAGAGTTGAGAGGTCTAACCATTCAGCTAAGGGGCGGCTTATTACTGTGTGCTACTGTCGAATTTAAGTTATTTTAGTATCCTGGCAAAAGAAATATCCACCTAAATTATGTAGAAATTCTTAATTCGGCACGAAATGCATAATTCCCAGGTTTTATGAGATATCACCTGTCAAAAACATGCATTTGTATATATTTTTCAACACTAATTATAACATACATACAAGTAGAGTAATGAGGTGGTTGTCAGATTTAACGGAGATTAACACACAAGTACAGGCCTTTCTGAAAACATTTCCAGAAAATTCAAATTACACGTCTCTTTTCGTGATATGCTGAATTAAAATACCAAGTTAGGTATTTAACCGACTTTACGTTTTGGAATTCGCACACATACGCAGATGTTCATACTCACACCTTTATTTTTGTTCTAAAATATTGTTCTTTTAAATTCTGGAAGTATTATTCAGTCAGACTCTACCTTTACAAACTTTGGCCTACATATGGCTGGTGTTAAAGAACAATTAATGTCCATTAAAACGTGTATTTCTGCTGAAACATCGAAATTGAATACAGCACCTCCTCTACTTAACTTACGTAACAAAACAAAAAATGGGTAAAAAATGTCATGTTAAAGACCAATGATCATGTCTTCTTTTCTTACAGTCAAGCTTATTTAGTTATATATTTAAATTTGGAAGGATGTTGTTTTCCTCTGAGTTAATTCTGTTAATATACTTTCAATCCATACTTGTTTGTATTTGTAAAATACTTGGCTTTGAAGCCCTTATACAACTAGTTCTAGAATGTGAAAATACTATAAAAAGTTTTAAAATTATTAGTGTTATTATAAAATGTAAAATTCTCTTAAAACTATGTAGGCGTTAACTTATAGGAAACGAACATATAAACTCTCACGGATACAAAGTGGACATTTCATGTAGTATATAAGAACGGTTGGCACGTTACTTGAGCGGGGAGGTCCGAGGCTACAGGGTCGCTCTTAGGAGCTTTACACTGACAGTCACAGATGAGGCACAACTACAAATTGGCGCGAAATGCGACACCAGGCCACAGTGAACAAGGTGGCATTAACCCATGTAGTGACCATGACCTCCCTTTTGAACAATTTTACTAAAATTTAAAACTGATCCATGAATTACTGTTCAAACATCTCCATTATGCAGTCGACATTTGTACAATAATAACACTCGAAACTTAACTAGCGGTTTCAAACTCATATACTTATAAGCATGAAACAGCAACAACCTGCACAATGCTTTCCGTAAAACTCATGTTCAGCATATTGCTGCCACCCACAAACGCCACGGTGCATTGTGTGAGGGTGACGGGGTCATAGGTGGGAGGGAAAAGGAACTTATCTCCGAGATTCTTCACCCAATTAACGCACATGTATTTTATGTCTTGCTTTGATGATACTGAATAACTTCGCATGGTGCTTACGTGAACATAACATTTAAGTATTACCTACTAACGTCAGGTAACAAGGTTTCTAACGTTAACATTACTGGGAAGTGGCAATCCATTATTCTGAATTAGTTATTGACCTTAAACAATCAATAACTTCTAATTCATTCTTAATTTCTGCAAGAAAGCATAGGTAGATATCAATGAATAGATTATTAGAAATTTGAAATGATAAACATAATTCAAAGTTCACCAAATGGTGCTAGACGACAATCGAATTAAAGTGAGAGAGATAACAGAAGCTATGAACCTGTCAAAAGAACGTGTTTGTCACGTATTAAATCAACATTTAGACATGAGAAAGCTGTCCGCACGTTGGGTGCCGTGTTTGCTCACGTTAGACCAAAAGCGTGTTCCAATGAACATTTCCAACGCTCTGTTGGCGCAGCTTAGGCGGAATAAATCCGAGTTTTGATGCCGATTAATTACTGTAGATGAAACTTGGATACACCATTAATATACCCGAAACAAAAATACAGTCCAAACAGTGATTGCAAAGGGGAACCAGCTCCCAAGAAAGCAAAAACTGTTTCTTTTTTTTTTGGCTGGGAAAGTGATGGCGACTATTTTTTGGGATAGTCATGGAGTTATTTTAGTCGATTATCTTCAAAAAGGAAAAACCATTACAAGAGCATACTACGCATCAGTACTTGAGAAGCTGAAGGCAGAACTTGCAGGAAAAGAAAATCCTGTTTCACCAAGACAACGCACCGTCTCACAACTCAGCGGTTAAAGTGGCGAAAATCCACGAATTACTTTTTGAAGTTCTTGATTATCCACCATACTCACCAGATCTAGCCCCAAGCGACTCCTTTTTGTTTCCCTCATCTGAAAGTCTCTCTCGGAGGACAGAGATTTTCGTCAAATGAAGAGGTAATCATCTTCATGAATATTTATTCTATAGAGGAAAACGCCGAGTACTATTTGGACGGTTTAGAGCGAGATGGGAGCATCACTGGGAGAAGTGTGTAGAGGTACAAGGAGACTATGTTGAAAAACGTCGAACACTATTTGGACGGGTTACAGAGATGGGAGCATCGCTGGAAGAAGTGTGTAGAGCTACAAGGAGACTATGTAGAAAAACGTCGAGTACTATTTGGACGGGTTACAGAGATGGGAGCATCGCTTGGAGAAGTGTGTAGAGTTACAAGGAGAATATGTTGAAAAACGCCGAGTACTATTTGGACGTGCTACAGAGATGGGAGCAGCGCTGGGAGAAGTGTGTAGAGTTACGAGGAGACTATGTTGAAAAACGCCAAGTACTGTTTGGACGGGGCACAGGGATGGGAGCATCGCTGGGAGAAGTGTGTAGAGTTACAAGGAGACTAGGTTGAAAAACGCCGAGTACTATTTGGACGGGTTACAGAGATGAGAGCATCGCTGATAGAAGTGTGTAGAGTTACAAGGAGACTGTGTTGAAAAACGCCGAGTACTATTTTGACGGGTTACAGAGATGGGAACAGCGCTGGGAGAAATGTGTAGAGCTACAAGGAGACTATGTTGAAAAACGCCGAGCACTATTTGGACGGGTTACAGAATTGGGAGCATCGCTGGGAGAAGTGTGTAGAGTTACAAGGAGTCAATGCTGAAAAACGTCGAGTATTATTTGGACGGGTTACAGAGATGGGAGCATCGCTTGGAGAAGTGTGTAGAGTTACATGGAGACTATGTTGAAAACGCCGAGTACTATTTGGACGGGTTACAGAGATGGGAGCAGCGCTGGGAGAGGTGTGTGGAGTTACAAGGAGAATATGTTGAAAAGCGCCGAGTACTATTTGGACGGGCTACAGAGATGGGAGCATCGCTGGGAGAAGTGTGTGGAGTTACAAGGAGACTATGTTGAAAAACGTCGAGTACTATTTGGACGGTTTACAGAGATGGGAGCATCGCTGGGAGAAGTGTGTAGAGTTACAAGAAGACTATGTTGAAAAACGTTGGGACGGGTTACAGAGATGGGAGCATCGCTGGGAGAAGTGTGTGGAGTTCCAAGGAGACTATGTTGAAAAACGTCGAGTACTATTTGGACGGGTTACAGAGATGGGAGCATCGCTGGGAGAAGTGTGTAGAGCTACAAGGAGACTATGTAGAAAAACGTCGAGTACTATTTGGACGGGTTACAGAGATGGGAGCATCGCTGGAGAAGTGTGTGGAGTTACATGGAAACTATGTTGAAAAACGCCAAGCACTATTTTGACGGTTTGCAGAGATGGGAGCATCGCTGGGGAAGTGTGTAGAGTTACAAGGAGACTATGTTGCAAAAACGTCGAACACTATTTGGACGGGTCACAGGGATGGGAACATCGCTGGGAGAAGTGTGTAGAGTTAAAAGGGGACTATGTTTAAAAACGCCGAGTACTATTTGGACGTGTTACAGAGATTGGAACATCGCTGGGAGAAGTGTGTAGAGTTACAAGGAGACTATGTTGAAAAACGCCGAGTACTGTTTGGACGGGGCACAGGGATGGGAGCATCGGTGGGAGAAGTGTGTAGAGTTACAAGGAGTCAATGTTGAAAAACGCCGAGCACTATTTGGACGGGTCACAGAGATGGGAGCATCGCTGGGAGAAGTGTGTAGAGTTACAAGGAGACTATGTCTAAAAACGCCGAGTACTATTTGGACGGGTTACAGAAATGGGAGCATCGGTGGGAGAAGTGTGTGGAGTTACAAGGAGACTATGTTGAAAAACGTCGTGTACTATTTGGACGGGTTACAGAGATGGGAACATCCCTGGGAGAAGTGTGTAGAGTTACAAGGAGACTAGGTTGAAAAACGCCGAGTACTATTTGGATGGGTTACAGAGATGGGAGCAATGCTGGGAGAAGTGTGTAGAGTTACAAGGAGACTATGTTGAAAAAAGCCGAGTACTATTTGGATGGGTTACAGAGATGGGAGCATCGCTGGGAGAAGTGTGTAGAGTTACAAGGAGACTATGTTGAAAAACGCCGAGTACTATTTGGACGGGTTACAGAGATGGGAGCATCCCTGGGAGAAGTGTGTAGAGTTACAAGGAGACTATGTTGAAAAACGCCGAGTACTATTTGGACGGGTTACAGAGATGGGAGCATCCCTGGGAGAAGTGTGTAGAGTTACAAGGAGCCTATGTTGAGAAACGCCGAATACTATTTGGATGGGTTACAGAGATGGGAGCATCGCTGATAGAAGTGTGTAGGGTTATAAGGAGACTGTGTTAAAAACGCCGAGTACTATTTGGACGGGTTACAGAGATTGGAGCATCGCTGGGAGAAGTGTGTAGAGCTGCAAGGAGACTATGTTGAAAAACGCCGAGCAGTATTTGGACGGGTTACAGAATTGGGAAAATCGCTGGGAGAAGTGTGTAGAGTTACAAGGAGTCAATGTTGAAAAACGCCGAGCACTATTTGGACGGGTTACAGAGATGGGAGCATCGCTGGGAGAAGTGTGTAGAGTTACAAGGAGACTATGTCTAAAAACGCCGAGTACTATTTGGACGGGTTACAGAGATGGGAGCATCGGTGGGAGAAGTGTGTGGAGTTACAAGGAGACTATGTTGAAAAACGTCGTGTACTATTTGGACGGGTTACAGAGATGGGAACATCCCTGGGAGAAGTGTGTAGAGTTACAAGGAGACTAGATTGAAAAACGCCGAGTACTATTTGGATGGGTTACAGAGATGGGAGCATCGCTGGGAGAAGTGTGTAGAGTTACAAGGAGACAATGTTGAAAAAAGCCGAGTACTATTTGGATGGGTTACAGAGATGGGAGCATCGCTGGGAGAAGTGTGTAGAGTTACAAGGAGACTATGTTGAAAAACACCGAGTACTATTTGGACGGGTTACAGAGATGGGAGCATCCCTGGGAGAAGTGTGTAGAGTTACAAGGAGACTATGTTGAAAAACGCCGAGTACTATTTGGACGGGTTACAGAGATGGGAGCATCCCTGGGAGAAGTGTGTAGAGTTACAAGGAGACTATGTTGAGAAACGCCGAATACTATTTGGATGGGTTACAGAGATGGGAGCACCGCTGGGAGAAGTGTGTAGAGTTACAAGAAGACTATGTTGAAAAACGTCGAGCACTATTTGGAATGGTTACAGAGATGGGAGCATCGCTGGGAGAAGTGTGTAAAGCTACAAGGAGACTATGTTTAAAAACGCCGAGCACTATTTGGACGGGATACAGAGATGGGAGCATTGCCGGGAGAAGTGTGTAGAGTTACAAGGATACTATGTTGAAAAACTGTCGAGTACTATTTGGACGGGTTACAGAGATGGGAGCATCGCTGGGAGAATTGTGTGGAGTTACAAGGAGACTATGTTGAAAAACGTCGAGTATTATTTGGACGGGTTACAGAGATGGGGGCATCGCTGGGAGAAGTGGGTGGAGTTACAAGGAGACTATGTTGAAAAACGTTCAGTACTATTTGGACGGGTTACAGAGATGAGAGCATCGCTGGCAGAAGTGTGTAGAGTTACAAAGAGACTATGTTGAAAAACGTCGAGTACTATTTGGACGGGTTACAGAGATGGGAACTTCGCTGGGAGAAGTGTGTAGAGTTACAAGGAGACTATGTTGAAAACGTCGAGTATTATTTGGACGGGTTACAGAGATGGGGGCATCGCTGGGAGAAGTGTGTAGATTTACAAGGAGACAATGTTGAAAAACGCCGAGTATTATTTGGACGGGTTACAGAGATGGGAACTTCGCTGGGAGAAGTGTGTAGAGTTACAAGGAGACTATGTTGAAAAACGCCGAGTACTATTTTTACGGGTTACAGAGATGGGAGCATCGCTGGGAGAAGTGTGTAGAGTTACAAGGACACTATGTTGAAAAAAATGCTGAAGAAATGTCTTGTAGCTTTATTAGGTTGGAAACTTTTCAGACCACCTGTGTACTATTCCGACCAGTGATTTTCCACCACCAAAGTGTACTTGCTTTGGTACATTTCCAGACTTGGAAGATTGTCAGCACGGAACAGAGTTTAAGGAAATTAGTAGTTCCGTCGAAGTATTGCATCCTTTGATGTGAATATTAGAGATTTCTCACCCGTTATTTGAAATAGTTGCGATTGTATGAAATTACAATTATAAGGATCATTGCACAATAATTGCATTCCTAAAGTGGAGGTAAATTACGTGAATTAAATTGACACTGAAATGTAAAAAGCTATTGATTCAGCATTAGGCAGCTAGTGGGACGATACTGAAAAGTTATCTTCTTGATTAACGAGAAGTAAACACAACAATTAGCTTTTGCAACAATGGTCAGAACCTTGTCAGAAAACTAATAAGGAGAAAATTTTTGTATCTCAACCAATTAACAGGTACTGTGCATTTTGAAAATAATTTACAAATCACGATTGCATTACGGCGGTACCTCTGAAGTGCATAGAATTAAGAGTCGAGCAGTTTTGAACTGTTTACCTACTTTTCCTTTAAAAGCAAGCATGTTACATGTACAGACCACTTTGTCCGAAAAATTATGACGGTTACTGTACGTATTCCACATCTCAATGTGTAAGCAGAGTTGCAGAAAACGAGCACTAAACAATTTCGGGATCTATGTTCATATATATTTTTATCCTGTGTATGTTTTCCCGAAGTTTTGACATATCTTTTGTTACACTCTGTATATATTAATCAGGTTGCTGATAATCATTTTGACGTCACCTCAATGACCTGTTGTATTTTGTAACGCCAAACAGGTTACTTCAGTAGATAACACCTATCTGTAAACCTTGGGGTTCCCAGTAGGACAACAAAGCTCATTTGATTCGTTCATGTAACATTTCAAGCGTATTTTTTCACAGCACTCTCATATGAATAGATTTCTTACTTTCTCCATAATCAGTACATTTTTGAAATCACAATTAGTTCACAGGAGTCGAAGGAGTGCCTCGTTCAATGGCCTGAGCAGTATTTGTTGCTACATCTATATCAAACTTCGACGAATCAGAGGCATCAGAATACCTTCCGGAATTGTACCACTTTAGTTGCGATGTCAAATAGATCTTTCAGCATGGGTGACTCATATGTACCCTCATAAATTCATTTCGAAGTAAGCGGATCCAATACCAGAGCAGATAAACAGTTCAAACCCTTCTCCCTCTTCATACCCCGCTTGCCTTCTTATGGTGGGTAGACAGTACCTATCACTGCAGTTACTGAAACGAGCATTAGATCTGGCAACATGGGTCGCTCATATGTACTCTCGTACATTCATTTCGAAGTAAACGGATCCAATACCAGAACAGATAAACAGTTCAAAACCCTCTCGCTCTTCATGACCCACTTTCCTTCTTATGATAGCAGACAGTACCTACATATCACTGCAGTTACTGAAACGAGCATTAGATCTGGCAGCATGGGTAACTCATATGTACTCTCATACACTCATTTCGTAGTAAACAGATCCACTACCAGCGCAGATAAACAGTTCAAACCTCTCTCCCTCTTCAGGCCTCGCTTGCCTTCTTGTGGTAGGCAGACAGTACCTACATATCACTGCAGTTACTGAAACGAGCATTAGATCTGGCAGCATGGGTAACTCATATGTACTCTCATACACTCATTTCGTAGTAAACAGATCCACTACCAGCGCAGATAAACAGTTCAAACCCCTCTCCCTCTTCAGGCCTCGCTTGCCTTCTTGTGGTGGGCAGACAGTAAATATCACTTCAGTTACTGAAACGGCCATTAGATCAGATAACATAGGTGACTCATATGTACTCTCATACACTCAGTTCGTAGTAAACAGATCCACTACCTGAGCAGATAAACAGTATTAACCCCTCTCCCTCTTCAGGCCCCACTTGCTTTTTTATGGTGAGCAGACAGTAACTATCACTGCAGTTACTGAAACGAGCATTACATATAGCAGCATGGATGACTCATATGTACTCTCATACACTCATTTGCTAGTGCACAGGTCCACTACCAGAGTAGATAAACAGTTCAAACCCTTCTACCTCTTCATGCCCCACTATCTTTCTCAAAATAGTCTCTCCTGAATTTGATGCAGTTGTCCCAGCATTTCTACCAGTCTTCAAAGACATGCTGAAAACCATTTATGAGAGATGCTTCAAAATCACCTCCACAGCCTTCACCACTGCTTCTGATGATGGATAATGCCTCCCACGAAGGTGTTTCTTCAAGTTAGGGAATAGTAAAAGGTCACATGGGGCTTAATCCGGACTATAGGTAGGGTGAGGGATCACTTCACATTGATTTTTGCAAGATATTCAGCAACAACATTGGTAATATGCGGCCGCGCATTATCGTGGTGCAGCATCCAGCCTGCTTCACGGAAATGTGGTTTGTGTCTCAAATGTACTTGCAATGTTTTCAGGACATCCCTGTAGTATTGTCCATTTACTGATGAGTGTGCAGGTACAACATGCTGATAAACCATTCCATGTATATCAAAGAATGAGATGACCATAACTTTCCCAGCAGAAGCAACCACTTTTGCTTATTTGGGGGTTGGTGATAAAGGAGATTTCCACACTGAGCTTTGCTGTTTGCTCTCAGGATCAAAATAATGTAGCCAAGTTTCATCAGCAGTGATTACGTTTGAAAGAAACTCCAGATCTTCCTCTAACATCAACTTTAACTGCATGCAGACCTGCATGCGAATGTCCTTTTGTTAGAGAATCAATCGCTCACAAACACGTCTCATGTGTAATATTTCTGTCACCAACGTGTGGGTGGCACCCAGTGAAATGTTCAGTATTACAGAAAGTGATCTAAAGGTAATTCGTCGATCCTCTCTAACAATGACAGCAGCAGTGTTGATGTTTTCTTCCGTAAGAGCAGTAACTGGAGCACCGGGTCCACCTTCCTTTGAAATTGATTGTCTCCCCTGTTTAAACATTTTAAACCACCTTTGAGCTGTGCTGTAGGGAAGAACAGACTCTCCAAAGGCCTCCTGTAACATTGTACAGGCCTCAACTGAAGATTTATTGAGACGAAAGCAGAATTTCAAAGCCGCATTATTTTAAAATAAGGGCCATTTTTACAAACGTCGGTCATCCCGCTGTCAACTTGGCCGAGGATTATTTTCCTCCGTTAGTGTTAGGGCTGCAACATCGACATCGATATTTACGAAAAATCGATGTTTATTAAAAAACACTGAATGCTTTTACATCGATGTATTCAGGTCGATATTTTTATAACATCAATGTTTTTGTTCGATGTTTTTGTCCGATGTTGTGTCTTTAAATTTTTATTTTCCAAACTAAATGATATATATTTAATTTTTTCTATAAAAATCAAATTTATATATCAGATCTTTTGACCTTCGGTTGGTCTTTCAGTTTATGGAAAAACATAACTTATAAATTGTAAATGAAAATAAACGCAAATCGTAATTTTTAATATGTGATAATTTTATTATTTACGTGTTATTACATTTAATTTATTGGTGTGTTACGTTTTACTACTCACAGTAGAGAGAAATTGTCAATAAAAATATCCAGTTCTTAAATGAAACATCTCTTTCACGAATTCCTAACACTTTTGTTTCCAATTAACACACTCGTTTTATTTTTCGTTATTTTGGTTTTAATTATTCAAATACCGAACTTCGGTGACATTATCTGTTCCTTGTGACTATTATTATTGTTTAAAGTGGAACTTGACATGTTGTCGACCTGTTAAAGAAGTTTATCTGACCAGATCGGTTACCTGCATTTGACAGAGGTTTATAAGAACGGCCCTAAGACAGTTACTTTTTTAGTGAAACTAATGTAGAGTTTGTGAATTTTTCATAGAATTTGAAATTAGTTAAAACATACCTAGATGCATGTTGTTGATACGCTGTTCAGTGCGACAGAAAATCTACGGTGTATAGCAGTATGGACAACATAAGACTGAAATAACGAATGAGTGTGGGGAGGGGTAGTTCAGATTGAGCCGATTCGAGCCGACTTCACCCGAATGAGCGTCAGATATTCTAGCGTGACGGCTCAGTTTAACTCACTACCCACAAAAAGTGCTAAACACGCATAAAGAAGTTTTCACTTCAAAAACAAACAATAACGCAACATTTTTGTTACTGCAAAGTAGGCCTTTTACTGTTAGGCATGAATAATATCTGCAAAGAGTCGAATTATCTCTACCAGAGTCAATATGAGACAAAAACACATCATTACGCGATACTTTTGTTGCTGAAAAGTTGACCTTTTACTGCTAGACATAAATAATCTCTGCAAAGAGTTGAATTATCTGTACCAGAGTCAATAGGAGACAACAACACATCATTACGCGATACTTTTGTTACTGAAAAATAGGCCTTTTACTCTTAGACATGAATAATCTCTGTAAATAGTCGAATTATCTCTACCAGAGTCAATATGAGACAAAAACACATCATTACGCGATACTTTTGTTACTGAAAAATAGGCCTTTTACTCTTAGACATGAATAATCTCTGTAAATAGTCGAATTATCTCTACCAGAGTCAATATGAGACAAAAACACATCATTACGCGATACTTTTGTTTCTGAAAAATAGACATTTTACTGTTAGACATGAATAATCTCTGTAAATAGTGAAATTATCTCTACCAGAGTCAATATGAGACAAAAACACATTTACGCGATACTTTTGTTTCTGAAAAATAGACATTTTACTGTTAGACATGAATAATCTCTGTAAATAGTCGAATTATCTCTACCAGAGTCAATATGAGACAAAAACACATCATTACGCGATACTTTTGTTTCTGAAAAATAGACATTTTACTGTTAGACATGAATAATCTCTGTAAATAGTGAAATTATCTCTACCAGAGTCAATATGAGACAAAAACACATCATTACGCGATACTTTTGTTACTGAAAAATAGGCCTTTTACTCTTAGACATGAATAATCTCTGTAAATAGTCGAATTATCTCTACCATAGTCAATATGAGACAAAAACACATTTACGCGATACTTTTGTTTCTGAAAAATAGACATTTTACTGTTAGACATGAATAATCTCTGTAAATAGTCGAATTATCTCTACCAGAGTCAATATGAGACAAAAACACATTTACGCGATACTTTTGTTACTGAAAAATAGGCCTTTTACTCTTAGACATGAATAATCTCTGTAAATAGTGAAATTATCTCTACCAGAGTCAATATGAGACAAAAACACATTTACGCGATACTTTTGTTACTGAAAAATAGGCCTTTTACTCTTAGACATGAATAATCTCTGTAAATAGTGAAATTATCTCTACCAGAGTCAATATGAGACAAAAACACATCATTACGCGATACTTTTGTTACTGAAGAAGAAAGCTCAGGAAGAAATGGCACCAAGCTGCTAAGGAAAACCAAAGGCTTAGGGTCAGGGGACCTGAGTCAGCGAGTAAATCTTAGAGTCAACAACTTCATGTATTTGTACAGGATATATAATAGTGCGTGTTGGATGTTAAAGCCATTGTAGTGGAACTGTAATGGAAACTGTACAAATAAATATCATATCATAATTATTTATGTACTATTCTTTAACTGTATCAGTTGTAAATGATAGTTACTGTATAACATATTATCTCAAGTAAAACAACTTAAAATTTATAAACAAACAACAGAACGATTCATAATACAGGTGTCTCTAAAGTCACTATCCATTTCAATGAAAACGCAATATTTTGTTTCTTTTCTTTTCGTATACTGGTATCTTAGTGCAAGATGTTTAGCATCAAAGAACGGGTTGCCATTGTTTGTGCACGGGTACACGGATTGTCATATGAAGACGCCAGAGCGGAATTTACCCGTAAATTCCACAAACCAGCCCCATCAAGGGCACACATTCGTCTGCTTGTGAACAAATTTAAGCGTACACGTCTTGGCAGAAACAGTGCAGCAGGTTCAAATTGCCAGTGCTAGGAGTCCGAAAGCATCAATTTGACGCCTCAGTAGGGAATTGAAATGTGTAGTGTTTAACGCCCGCTTTTACTACATACGGCACCGCAGGCGGTGACACTGATGATGCATGAGATGAAGATGGAGCATCGGTGGAATGAGATGGCGGGGAAAACCGGAGGTCCCGGAGAAAACCCGCCCCAACGCCGTGTTGTCCACCACAAATCTCACTTTGCGGTCACCTGGGATCGAACCCGGGCCGCCTTGGTGAGAGCCAAGCGGTCTAACCACTGAGCCACGGCGTGGCCAGGAACGTCCCTCGCAACACAGTGTGTGAAATTCTACGTTTCACTCTACAAAAATGTCCGTATCACATTCAAGTTCTGCACCATCTTGAGGACGAGGATTTCGCCTGTCGTCGGGCAATGTGTTATGACCTCCTGGAATGTGTAGAGACTGAGAATTTAATGGACAACATTTTATTCTCCAATGAAGCCACTTTCCGTGTTTGTGGGAAAGTGCACAGACACAACAGCCGAATATGGACATATAAAGAACCACATGAGGTATCGGAGTGGGAACGTGATACGCCGAAGGTCAATGTTTGGTTGGGTATGACAAACGCCAAACTGTATGGCCCATTTTTCTTTGCCGAAAGGTCTACAACAGGTAACATCTACCTCAACATGTTAAAACTGTACCTTAAAACTCCAGCTTCAAGAGGATGGCATACTGGATACAGTTGTGTTTCAGCAAGATGGTGTTCCTCCACATTTTGCAAACATCATCCTTGATTACCTGAACAGAACCTTTCCAGTGAGATGGATAGGCAGTTGTTCACCTCGGCTGTGGGCTTCCCGTTCATCGAACCTTACTCCTTTAGACTTTTTTGCATGGGGGGTACATCAAATCTAAAGTGTACACTAGCAAAGTGAATGGTCTGCCTGAGTTATGGAATTGTATCAGGGAAGGAGCAGGTCGAATTACGGTTGACATGTTACAGTCTACATTTCGTTCCACTACTGAAAGATGGCGTATGTGTTTTGAGCTATATGGAGGTCATGTAGAAGCGCACTAGAATATGTGTAACACTTCAAAATAATATTGATTTTTCAACCACTGTCTTCCTTCATTGTAATGGATAGTGACTTTAGAGACACCCTGTATTATCAATTACAAACAACGTAAAACTGCACAATGTTAGCGAGAGTATCCATCAGGGTACTTCATACAGCGTGAAGACCGACCCCCTTCTCTACCAGGGAGGATTACCGAGCTGTTCCCCAAGGGCGCCTGGCACTTCCGTGGGGCTTTCGATAGGGCAAAGAATTTCCTATTTGTCACCACTAAATACCAATCTACATAAAATACTATTGCTATTGAAATATACTCACAGTTGTATTTAAAGACTTCATTTAAAATATTGTTACCCAAACGGCAGGCCCACGATGCCGATCAATAAATGTTGGCCGGCGGAGGGAGGGGAGACAGGAGGGGTGGCTGGGTTTTCGTTTACCCCTCCTCCTACCGCTCGAAGTTGCACGAAGCTTCGAGAATGCTTTCCTCCTCCATGAAAGGAGAATCGAGAAACTTCGGGGCCGATCGATACCGGAAGCGACAGTCAGTTGAGAGTAGTGTTGTTATGGCGTGCGTTGTGTAAGTAGCGTCGAGCGTACGTGTAAAGACGAACTGTAAAATCAACTAATTGTGTACATTAAATTGTAATTGTGAACAGTGTGTTGCTACGAAAATAAAGTGCAATTTTTTGTGTTTGTAACCTCGACTTTTTATTTCACGAACCCACAAAGTCACAATATTCTTTACACGCTACAGAGACTTTACGTGACAAAATCTGTAAGTGCTTCCTAACTATAGAAGAATCGCCATTACTTCTGGAAACCTACGAAGCATGGTATTCAATGTTACAAATGCGTGAATGAAGAAATATTCAGTACTGAATGAGCTCGGTGAAACGGTCACTCGAATCAAAACAGTTGTAAATTGTCCGCAGCACCAGATGTTTGCGAATAACTTTTAAAAATGTATCCAGAGCAAGTAAAATATTGTTGGCATAAATTTTCTTGTTCTTCTTCTTTTCTCTCCTAAAATCCTTGGGGAAGCGACGTTTCACTGCGCACCTAGCCACTGGCGTTAATGCCCTTGGTATAAGTATTGGCCTATTCAAACAAATTAGAAATGGCTTTTTCTACTCAGTACGAGGGCTCTTCAATAAAAATGATCACAATTTTTTTTTGACAGCGTAACTTTACTCATCCTCATAATTTTGATGGCCCTTCTCAAAATAGTCTCCCCTGAATGCGGTGCACTTGTCCCAGGGTTTCTGCCAGTCTTAAAAGACATGCTGGAAACAGTTTTTTTGAGAGATCCTTCAAAAATCGCCTCCGCAGCCTTCATCGCTGCTTCTGATGATGGATAATGCCTCCCACGAGGGCGTTCCCTCAAGTTAGGGAATAGAAAAAAGCCACACGGGGCTAAATCTGGACGATAGGAAGGCTGAGGGATGCACTTCACGTTGTTTTTTTGCAAGATGTTCAGCAACAACATTGGCAATATGCGGCCGCGAATTATCGTGGTGCAGCATCCAGCCTGCTTCACCGATATGTGGTCTTTTGCGCCTGATATGGACTTGCAATGTTTTCAGGACACCCCTGTAGTATTCTCCATTTACTGATGTGTGTGCAGGTACAACATGCTGATAAACCATTCCATGAATATCAAAGAATGAGATGACTATAAGTTTCCCAGCAGAAGCAACCACTTTTGCTTTTTGGGGGATTGGTGATGAAGGAGATTTCCACACTGAGCTTTGCTGTTTGCTCTCAGGATCAAAATTATGTAGCCAAGTTTCATCAGCAGTGATTACGTTTGAAAGAAACTCCGGATCTTCCTCTAACATCAACTTTAACTGCATGTTAACTCCAATGCAGCGGTAGGCGATACTGAACATGTCTGCACTTGCCTGGTTCTCACAGGCGGGAACCAGGAGTACTAACAATGAAACTACTACGGCCTGTTTGTTTCACATTAAGCGAACAGAATATAAGACTGAATTTTAGTGCGAAAAATTATGACCGTAAAAAATTAATGATTATTTTTTATTCAATTGCAGTATCATCTTGCTGCCCAAAAGATTACCCTGGCTTTATCTTTGTTAATACAAACCTGTCAGATAACGCAATGATCACTCTCGATAAACTGAAAGGCGTTGTCGCACTTCTCGGACGTGTACTAAGCACCAGTGACCGCCTCACTTTAGCCAATTGAATGCGCAGGAATCACAAATGACAGATAGATGTTATGTCCACGTGGCGTAATCAGTACGTTATGTGAGAGGTTTCTATTAACAAAGATAACGCCAGGGTAACCTCTTGAGCAGCACGATTATATACATTATTCTTGCAAACACGTTTCCTCACTCTATGTTAATTGAGATAGACATTTATAGAAACAGTTTTATTGCACATTTTCTTGTCGATACAAGAAAACGTCTAGAACTATACAATAAATTTAAGTGAGGGTAAAATACTTTAAGAGCTGGTTGCTGCGTAATGGCTTTGTCATTCCATTCTCTTCGCACGAGAACACACACAACCCACGGACCATTTTCTAATTCTTTTTTTTTTTTTCAGGGTACCTCAAAACGTATATTCCCAGTTCAAAGTTCTGGGTTGAATGCAAAAGTTACGTGATGTCAAATGTCTCAGTATTATTTCATCCATTTCGTTCATTCACCGTCCGACATGTACTGCGCGTTTTGGATGAGGTTAAGTAATCATAAAAAATAAAAAAAGGCAATAGTAGAGTCCAGGGTACATAGAGCTTAGAGTTACCAGACATTTATATTTCAGGATAAGGGAAAACCTCCAACGTTAAGTCATATCCGACGATGAATGAAATGATGTTTAAATGAGTACAGGGTACACAGAGCTTGTAGAGCTACAAGGAGACAATGTTGAAAAACGCTGAGTATTATTTGGACGGGTTACAGAGATGAGAGCATCATTGGGAGAAGTGTGTAGAGCTACAAGGAGACTATGTTGAAAAATAAAAAAAAAAAATAAAAAAAATCTGAAAAAATATTTTGTATCTTTATTAGGTCGGAAACTTTTCAGACCACCCTCGTATGACCATATATTGTTTTAGTATATAACTTTTCTCTAATATACTTATTCTAAAGCAATATTTGATTGCCTTTTCTACTAGTTTACTTTTACTTCCTTTCCCTAGTTCTGGTTCTGCTACTCCATTTGGTGAAGATTCCTTTGCATCTACATTTTCTGTCTTCCTTTCTGCTTCCACCACGTGCTCTACATCCTTTTTACCCACGTAATTGACATTTGTGGAATTTCGCTTACACATGCTATCATTTCCTGTATTGACTGTTTCCTCTTTGCTAATACTATTTTCTTATGTTGAGCCCAGTCATGCGTGCTATTGAGCCTTACGCACTGAGTAGTCGATTTTCCTCAATTACTTCCAGCTCGATTCCTTCCCAATACCATCTGTTGTACTTACTTATTTTGCATTCTTTCTTAAAGACAATGTATTTCGATTTCTGTTTGTTTCTTTTCATCCCCCATTACGGAATTTATCAGATGTTTCAATAGCTTTACTTAGCCCCACAACTAAAATAGAACATGCAGCTAGGTCATCTGACTTTCATAGGTGCACTTTTTGGTACTTCATTGCCCGATTTCACCAACACATGTTAAAACCGACGTTAACAAATGTAACGTAACATTTGTTTCAGCGCTAACAAAGATGTTAAATTTCTTCCATTTCACAAACCTGTTTTCTGAAAATGTTAACAAACACCTGTTAATGCCGAGAGACTTGTAAATACTACAACTATAGAAGGCTCTGGATGAGTCGTATTATTTTCTGAACCTACTGTGATGCGCTTTTGTTTTCATTTTCGTCTGCACACAGCTGAAAAAATGGCGGGAAAACAAAATTGTAAACAAACACCGTGAGACAAATTTATCATCGATGGGGAAAGAATTGTTAATTGAATTGGTGACGGAGTGTAAGGATATCGGTTAAAACGATGCGGTGAATGTAAAAGAGAAAGTTGTCACGTGGGAAAATATTGGAAACGAATTTAATTCTAATCTATGTGTCACTACTACAAGCACCAAACAGTTTCGTCAGTATTACGTAGGTAAACTTAAAACGAGGAGCGAAGAAAGAGAAGTGACGAGTGCCTTGAACATTTCAAGACGGGAGGTGGACAGAGTATTAACCACATAATTCAATGAATTATGAAATCTCAAAGTTATTAATGCTTGAAGCAAAGGCGAGATCGGCATATTCCTTTCGATGCATGTTCTAACTCAGTATTAGGTAAATTTAAAACGAGGAGCGAAGGACAGGTGACGAGTGACTTGAACGTTTCAAAACGGGAGATGGACAGTGTATTATCCACATAATTCAGTGAATTATAAAATCGCGAAGCGAAGGCGAGATCGTCATATTCCTTTCGATGTATGTTCTAACCTCTCTTGTACTTCCGCAGTAACCTTCATAGCAACTTGTTTCGACAGTCTATACCTCTGTAGAACATTTTCTTGTGATAGCTCCTCAAAATCATTTCTCCTCATAGGCCGTACTCTATTACGAATGTCATTTAGACGGTCTTAAATATAGCAAATCGACAACAGTTGCGTTCATGCCCGCCATCTTGACTATTTACAACTGTTAAGAACTTAACAACAATAATTTGGCTTATTAGTTTAACAAGAGGTTTAACACAAGTGTTAAGCTAACAGTTTTTGGTGAAATGCAATTTTTGTTTTAACTATTGCTAAACTTGTGTTAAGTCTTAACATCTGTAGGTGAGGTACATGCTTAGGCTTTCACGGCCTGCGTTAATCCAATACAATGTATTTCCCGGGTTTGTGGGCCGTAGTCCAGAATATCAAAATTCTCCTGACGTTTCGCTCATATCTCCGACGAACATCTTCAGAGGATTCTAGCTGGGTACTTGTTGGAGTACTACTAGTACTAACGGAGATATCAGCGAAACGTGAGGAGTATTTTCATCTTCTGGACCACGGCCCACAAGCCCGGGAAATACATTCTATTGGACCTGTTGGTGAAATCGATCATAAGAGTTATATATACCATTGTGATCGTCTCACTAAGCTCTATCGTATGACATTAAAGACATCTCAAGTTTCAGACATTTCCACTTGCTACTGAGTTAGTGGGTTTCATTGCTACACAAGTCCAGGGACTTCTGCAACTCAGACAGACATCGTGAGAATAAGCATAATAAAGGACTCATCCAAAAACACTAAAGTATCTGGTGTTCAACTGTCTATGATCAAGGACCATAAGATGACTTTCAGCAAGGTGACGTAACCTATGCCAGTGGCCAAAAAGCAAGATAAGTGGAAAGTAACTACAAATAAGATTATTGATTATAGATCAAACATTGTTACTGCTAGCAAGAACTCTAGTGGTTTAATGACAGAGACATACCTTATCAAAGGTAACAAAGTTTGCTGAAACTATACTGAAGAAAGCTTACGATAAAGAAATTCCTCTGAAAACTACGAAAGCCAAGGACTTGCTTTAGTTCTTTCTAAAAAAACAATCGTATTTTCAAACTCTGAGTGATAAATATAGCAAAGAACAGATATCTAATGGGGAAGAATCAGGAAGTGAGGTGTGGGATTTAGAATAGGATAATTGAATGAATCTAATGTCTAATTTTGTTATTATGCTACAAATAAAACGTGGTTCAACACAGATATGAGTAGGTACTATAAAATATTTTCACCATCTATTGTATTTTAGAGGTAATTCCTCTACATTTGATAATACAGTGCTTTCCAGGACCGTAGTGGAGGGGGAACGCTGATGTACGCCGTCCTCTCACTATTTTTCAGAGGGCGACGCAGCCCCGTTACTAATAATATTATTTATATTTGTTTTAATTCATTACCTTTCTTAATTAAAACATTTAAAATACTGCATGATTTACAGTAACAAATGACATGGTTTTAAACGTAGAGCCACATAGGTTTGGGTTTGAGTGACCGGTTCAGTGAGAGTTCAGTCCAGTTCATTCAAACTTGTGGTTGGGACTTGACAAACATCGCAATTAAAAAGAACAATATACACGAGGCAGGAAAAGCGTGCTACGTGTCGAAGTCGCTGTAATTTGTGTCTACTCCTCTTGCATCGTTTAAAAGTGTCTACGACCAATATGTGAGATTTCAGAAACCCTTGAAGTCATTTGTCAGTCTAGTGTTAACAGATCCTCAGAGTACTTCAGTGTTGTTTTAATCTGGAATGTTACAAGATTCTATAAAGTACTATAAACTATTGTTTAAATATAGAATATTATTAGTGCCATAGTTTCTTTTTTAATTATGAAACGTACTATAGACGATTATTTTACTAAACCTAAATCCGCGGTTCCCTTTGTCTCTGAATGTTCTCCAATCAGTAAAACTAACAATCAAATACAAACCAGTGAAATAATTTCTAGTCATTTGGAGTCCGGAAACTCGCCCGATTATCCTGTATGTTGGAGTGACAGTACGTGGAGTGAATTCAAGACAAAGTATGAGTGGTTAGTGTCCAAGATAGGCAAATTCGGGTGCTCAGTTTGTTAAAACGTGCAAGATTTAAAAGGAAACAAATCACAGGGAGTTTATACTTCTAAGGAATTGAGTGGAGTTCTGGTGGGTCCAAGTGGTGGAACTAAAGGTGCCCAACTAACATCTCTAAGAAAAGATCCACAAACATAATAATTCTGAAGCTCATGTAGCAGCTTTCATACAAGAGAAAGAAAGACAAGAAAATGTTCTACAAAACTTTGTTTTGTAGCGAAATATGTTGTTGACTAATGGCACTGGGGATTAGTTGATTTGCATCATTTCCCCCTAGCTTCCCAATATAAAGCCTGTAGGTTCTCACTTTTGAGACCATTACATTTGTCCAAATGATGTTTGTTCATGATGACATCCTCTTTACAGATAGTACATTTGGGTGTAGGCATGCAGTGTATTTTATAAAGGTGTTCTGAAGACAATCATGGCCAGTTTCCATTCTAAATAGGGCCACTGCAGTTTCTCTTGATAATATTTGTATGTTAGTTTTGTCTCCAATGTTCTTATAATCCTTGTCTTTTAGTTTATCTTCTTCATCAAGTCTCTGCTGTCTTTTAAAATGTAGCTTAATGTTGTTTAATTGTTTATTAATTTCAGTTTGTCTTGCAGGTTTTATATTTTGAATTGCATCTTTTTTTGCTAGTTGGTCAGCATGTTCATTGCCCAAAAATCCAAAATGGGCTGCGATACATTGCAGGGTGACATGGTTTCTTGATTCAACAGCTTTAATTAAACTTCTTATTTCTGTGATGTTTCTTGTTGTTTTGTTTTTATTATTTACAATCCCATCTATGGCCGATTTTGAATCTGTTAAGATAACTATGTTTTACTTTATGTACAGTCTGTATAGGACGTTCTGCAGTGCTGCTTTTATGGCTGTTTGTTCTCTGTCATAATGGTTTGAAGTTTCGTCTAGTGTTAGATACTGTATACTCCTGCACCACCATCTTGTTTGTTTATAAAGAATCCATCTGTATATATTCGGAGCCATTATTTTTCTGGACATCTTTCATTTTCTGTGGCTATTTCTCTCATTTCATCTGGTGAATTGTTTTGCTTATGTATTGTATATAATAGGTCATTCTTATAATGTATATCAATATATTCTGTTGGGTTCGTTTCCTCTATTGTTGTTATATTTGTTGCTATTATGTTCTTGTGTTTTGAGTTATTGATGTATGTTCTGAAGCTTGTTTGGGTTTTTAGATTGCTTATATTATCCGCTGTGTGATACCACTTGTGTCTATTTCTGTTAACTTGCAGTTTTTGTGTTAGGGTAATTGCCTTTAGTTCATGTAGCGAAATATAACAAACTGTATTCAGATTTTCCTAAGCTTCTGAGTTTACAAATTGAAAATGGACAGGACATGGGCAAAACACTACACAGCAAACTCAGTTGTGTCAACTATTTCTGTACCTATGTCATCTCTCATCTCTGATGTTTTACTATTAATGGACCTCCTGTACATATGTGGAACCCAGAGAATTACATAAAAGAATGGATAAGAAGTCATAGGCATGCTGAGGACCGCAAAGCATGAAGGCGAATCTACAAGCGCAGCATTCTGATTGGTTCTCCAGCATCTGGAAACATTTTTAAATGAGTCCCGCGACTTTTTTGTTAGGAATACGGCGCTGAAGGAGAGTGCGAATGTGTGCGTGATCTGATGATTAAAACCCAACGAATACGAGTTAACACCTTCGATATGTTCTAACAGAAGACGGCCGACGATATGACTATTGCAGTTACAGTTTGCCCAATTTATTATCAAACTTATTTCCAAGAAATGACCCTTTGCTTCCCCATTCCACTCTAGCCCCGCCGGTACAAAGCCAATACTGAGTAAATAGCACTAAGCGTTTTTTGGTTTTCTTGGGCAGGATTGTACTGTTGCCAAATATGCCAGTTGCACATCAGTTCTGTGTTGCTAGTAACCTAAATAAGATGTTTCTCTTTAGATCGTGGCTAAATAGTGAGACTGTTAATAACGAGAACGAGGAAATTAACGAAGGTAGTGCGAATGGTGAAATTTACGATGCTAATGTGAATAGTGACTTAATAAATTGTGAAGGACAGCAACCGTCATTTTGGCGGATTCACTGCTTTAGAAGACTTATTTATTGCTTATGTTTTTTTCTACAGTTCCCATGTTCCATGAATTTTAATAAATACTTATGACATACACGTCCACAAAGAATTAAGCATTTTGGACCTTTCTAAAAACTGGCACAAACAACTCCTACTAGAAGGACCGCCATTCGTCATTTTGACGCGTACGGAAGTGTGAACAAGCCTTCGGATCTGTCCACATCTGTTGTTTACCTTCCTGATTGGTTTATGGCACTCTGCAGACCCTTTGTCGCTAAGTAAGAAAGCTTTATTGCCCAAGTGGTGCATGTATTTACGAGGTGTTGGAGCAAAAACTTTCCGCTTAAGTTGTTATGTTCGAATACCTGGGGACCCCATTTTTCGGGAACACAAAGAGCAGAAACAAATTCGCTGAAATTTTGTGGTTTATGTGATTTGATGACAAGGACACACGTTTTCAATGACTAAATACAGATCGTTTTGCAGCTGCTACTCCTGCCTGGAATCCTTTTATTGTCAATTCCTTGCAGTGTTACACACCAAGTGAAAATATCACCGTGGATGAGCAACTGTTTCCTTGCCAGGCTAGATGCTCTTTTATTCAATATATGAGCAATAAACCGGACAAGTCTGGAATAAGGTTTTGGCTTACACTTGATGCAGATTCAAAGCATCTGGTGAATTGTTTTCCTTACCTGGGCAAAGAAGAGCAGCGCCCGACAGGTGTTCCTCTTGCAGAGCATGTTGTAATGCGTCTTATACCACCCTTTGTTTTTGCAGGAAGAAATATTACATATGACAATTTTTCCACAACCAAATACCATGCAGAAAGTTTGAAGAGTGTGGGCACAGTAAAGAAATGTAGAAGGGAAATCCTCCAATCAGCAAAATCTGCTACAGCACCTTTGCACACAACTGTACTTTATAAGTCAGGTGACATAACTCTGACATGCTATCAGGGGAAAAAGAACAAAAATGTGCTTCTTTTGAGTTCAATGCATGACACAGTTACTATAAATAAACAACATCCTAAAAAGCTACAAGAATCAGTGGCGTACTACGATAACACCGGGAACGGCGTTGACGTCATCGATCAAATGACTCGACGGTTCACAGTGAAATATGGATGCAGAAGGCAGACTATGCATAAGGTAGCCTATGCATTTTTATTCAATGTTTTGGCCTTGGCAGCTATTAATGCATGGGTACTCTATAAGGAAATAACAGGTGAAAAAGTAAGCAGACGTCAGTTCATATACAACTTAGCAGAAGAGTTGTCTTCAGCATGTAAATCCACAAGGGTACAAAATGCACTTCCTGACACAGTACCTCAGCAGAGCAACATTTGGAAGACTTGCCAAATTGGCGGATGCAAAGGGAAGAATAGGAGCAAGCATTTATGTAACAAGTGAAGCAAGTATGTTTGTGGACCATGTTTAGGCAACTCTGAATACACGTGTGTTAGGTGCTACAATGCTGCAGTTCGCTTTGAATGAGCGAAATCAGGTTTATAAGTGTTTTTCTACTATATACTGTAGTATTCAAAATTTTATGTTGAAACACGCGTGTTTGCTAAGGGAAGTTGTCCATTTCACATTTGGTTATCGAATACATGTGGATTAATTTTTAGGCTTAAAATGTACATTTTATCATGTAATTCTTTAGACAAAAGTACAATTATATACTGGTAAACTGTATCAATAATATTAAATAAACTGGTATGCATTCAAATTTGTTTACTATTTTAAAAAAGATAAATAAAACTACACTCGTCAAAATGACGGGTTGGTCGTTCTCGGTAGACCATACTCGCCGGTCCTTCTAGTGTTAACGAAGCTGATGATCCTAATCTCTTAATACAACCGTCAGCTAGGACTCCAACCAAGAAAAGAGACGTTATAGCGAGAGGAAGCAAGATCAAGAAACACAGCGCATATATGTTATGAGTTTTAGAAACTTTCTGAAAACTGTAATTGAAAATGGGGGGGGGGGGGTACTACCGCCGAAAAATTTGAATAAATTAACTGCCGATGCGGCTGGTGAAGGAATAACAATGATCAGAAAAATTGCGTGAATTGACATCGCTAGTTGCAGCACTCCAAATAAAAAGAAATTAAATAAAACTAAGTTTTCATTTGACAAGATCGACGACTTCAATCGTGATTTATTGCGTAGGACTGTGTACGAATGTTACGCGAAAGGTAAATCTCCCACTGTTCGCCAATTTACGGAAATTGTGCGTAAGAAGACGGCTGGAAGTGATTGTGTGTTCCCCTATAGCAAACGTACTGTGTATAGTCTTTTATTATCTATGGGATTTGAGCATGGTGCTGCAAAAAGGAAATGTATTAGAGGTGAGTCAAATTAAATTATTGCGTGGAGGTATAAATATTTGAGTGGTTTGGATGACTGGATGGCTGTGTAGGCTTTTATAACGGATAAATCTTTCTGTTTATCCAGGGATATTTAAAGTGCATTTTATTAAATTGTACATATTACGTGTAATGTTATACTTTAAAATAATTCATTATATTTATGAATTGTGAACCTTGGGCTAAGAGCATTTGACAATAGTGTAGCAAAACTGCCAGGTCATAAATTACGGACCGCAAAGGCAAGAGGAAGTGTCGAGAGACCATGGGATGGGGAAGCGATGTTAAGAACCTGGACAAAATATAAAGGCGGGTATAAATAGAACAGAGAGAGAGAGAGAGAGAGAGAGAGAGAGAGAGAGAGAGAGAGAGAGAGAGAGAGAGAGAGAGAGAGAGAGAGAGAGAGAGAGAGAGAGAGAGAGAGAGAGAGAGAGAGAGAGAGAGAGAGAGAGAGAGAGAGAGAGAACACTATGGCACTGTACAGGAACAAACAAGAAGAGATATGGAGTCATTTAATGAGAAATAAGTTGTTTTATTTCAAAATCATCGTTGTCCTTAAGACAAAAAGCATAAATCTACAAAGATAATTTACTGAAGGAAATATTTGGAAGCAAATTGCGAATGAACTGAAATGTGAATTTGGGCTTCAGTTGTTTATATTATTTACTGTGTTATCTGTCGACTTTGTGAGAAACTTTAGGTTAGGTAGGCTATAAAATATTTTGTTTTATTTATATATGGAAAAACCAAAATGTAATAATAATAATAATAATGATGATAATAATAATAATAATAATAATAATAATAATAATAATAATAATAATAATAATAATAATAATAATAATAATAATAATAATAATAATAATAATAATAATAATAATAATAATAATAATAATAATAATAATAATAATAATAATAATAATAATAATAATAATAATAATAATAATAATAATAATAATAATAATAATAATAATAATAATAATAATAATAATAATAATAATAATAATAATAATAATAATAATAATAATAATAATAATAATAATAATAATAATAATAATAATAATAATAATAATAATAATAATAATAATAATAATAATAATAATAATAATAATAATAATAATAATAATAATAATAATAATAATAATAATAATAATAATAATAATAATAATAATAATAATAATAATAATAATAATAATAATAATAATAATAATAATAATAATAATAATAATAATAATAATAATAATAATAATAATAATAATAATAATAATAATAATAATAATAATAATAATAATAATAATAATAAAGGACTCCTTCAATTTCCAAAAAGAGTAGCTTCGTGAAATATTAACAGTGTATGGTATACCACAGAAGAGAAAGTCTCCGGGGGATGAGACGCAGGGGGGGTTTGGAAAAGGTTCCTAGGACCCCCTCCTCGGTAGCTTATGTCACCCCATGTCAGTTTAGTTACAGACCATTTAAAAACATTCTGACGGCTTCTACTATTGTGAATGAATTTTCTCGGTTTTAGTGTACAGAATGAATAGGGCACATGTCTTTAACGGTCTGCTTCTTGTGTAGCATGCGTTCTCTGCCAGACACATTCGCTGTCCTTGTCCCACTGTGTAAGGGGGCGCATTCCTTTGCTTTGCGGACAGTAGTACAAATTGAATTCAAAAACATATCGCTGCCAATATTTAAAAGATGTTTAATAATATTGATAAGGTACTTATTTTATTTTGATGTTGACGTTATAATGCCATTGTGAATGGCAAAACCAATTACACATTCATGTCATTCGTTCAAATCCTCGCGTAATGTTAAGTTTCTATGTAAATGGGACTTTAGAGTAGAACAAAATTTTTCTCGCAAAAAATGTATCTCGTGAAAATAAACAACTTATGTCAAATAATTTATTTTGTGAATTAAACTATTTTGGAGATATTCCTTGTTATTTGTCTGAATTTTCCCAAGAGTTACACTTTTCTGCAATTTAGCTTTTGGCCGTGCAATAATACTTAATGGTATTTTGAAAAGTGTCACACAGTAACCCTCTCTTTAAAGTTGTGACTATTCCTTAAGGCCTGCTGTAGTCTCACATTCCCTTGCACTTTCAGATAATTTAGTAATAAGTTTATTTTTGCAATCCTTTTCTTTAAGTTACGTCCTCAAACGTTATATCATATGAATTAGATGGGTAAAATGATATTCAAATGAGTCTAAGGTACTTAGAGCTTAGTGTTACCCGACATTCATCGTTCAGGACAAGGGAAACTGCAGAAACTGCAGAAACTGTACAGAAAACTGCAGATTCGAACTCGGCTCCTCTTGAACATATGACTGACATGCTACCCCTACGCTACAGAGGTGGTCATAGTGCCATATTAATATCAACAAAGAAAGCATGTACTTTAGATAACATATACAAACTTACGTGTGTATTCTTTTGACTTCGTACCGATAATGATTGAATAATTGATACATAGATCAATAGCAAATATTCATAAAATAAACCAAAAGGGAAGTCATAGTCGCTACATGGGTTGGTGCCACTTTGTACTCCGTGGCCTAGAGTCGCATACACCAATGTATCAGAAAAAAAATTGGAGCCGTGATCAAGCTACATATACACAAACAGACGTACGCGCGCGCGCATTCACACACACAGCAGGTATTTGTTTGGAATCAGCAATTATAATGATAGGAGTTTAACTTCAGCTATAATTAGCATTATGGTAGCGTAGATGGTAGCGTGTCTGCCTCACTTTTAAGAGGTCCCGAGTTTGAATCTCGGTCAGGTTGAGATACATGGATAAGGTTTTTCCTGTGGGTTTCCTTAGTCTTAAAGACGAATGTCGAGTAGCTCTAAGCTCCATGGAACCTGGGCTCATTTGAGCATCATTTCGCCCATTCCATTCATCTTCCGATATGACTTAAAGTTGGAGGACGTAAAATTATATAAAAAACCGTGACACGGTCCTAAACAAAACTCTCTGACAGCAATTACCTATTAAAATCTTCTTGAAATACACATATGTGATAATGAAACGAATAATGGTATGAAATGACATAATATCATAGACTATTTTATTGATTTAATTTGAAATATATACGAAAAATAACTATAGCAGCGTAAAAAGTTCAGCTTCGACACAAGAGGTAAATTTGAAGATAAAGCTTAGCAGGAAAATATATCACAGTAGTCACACATATCTTGCTAATAACCGGTAGTTTTAAACACTGTTTATTTCTCAAAGTAGACAACATGCAAATGGGCTTACATATTTATATGACAAGGTGATAAAGTGCAATTATCTAGCCAATATTTAATTTTGTACCAGTTTTTATATTTACATAACAGATATGAAAGGCACAACCTTCAACTTTTCGTAGTGACAAAAAAGAAAAAAGAGGAACTTAACTCTTTCATAAAAACTTAAAAACCCGAACTATACTGCTATGTTAAGGAAAAAATCAGTAACTATAAGAACACAGAAACTGAGAATAATTCAGATTAAAGTTTAATCAGTTTTTCACTGCTTACTACTTACTACTTCCTGGATGATGCTGAAAAAACAAATTAGAGCGAAAGTAACAGAAAATTTATTTGCAGCATCAGATTTTTTTTAGATAAATCGATTATGGCAGATACTGCATTTTTACAAATTGTGTGCCCTTAATTCTTAAAGCAATAAATGGAAGATATTTTTGTAGCTGTTGTTTTTTCTCTTTGTATTCTGATTAAAACTGCAATCTAGGCGTACACTTCACTATAGCAAAAGTAAATTATACAACAATTAATTTGTTTTTCTCCAAAAATAATGTCTTGTATTGAAAATGAGAGAAGTACAAAACTCTGGGTACTTTAAGCAAACTAACAGACTCTACAGCTTTGACAGACCGGTTCAAGCTGCTTCTTTCGAAGCTAAATAAACTTGAAAATGAAGTCCAGATTCGAAATATTTCCCTTTCACTTATTTCGCGCTCACCTTTTGTAGGGTACGTAGCAGTGTGTCTACCTCACGTTCCAGAGCTCCCAACTTCGAATCTACTGCAGATCCACAACAAGAAGGCAAGCTAGAGGAATGTGTAACATGATCACTTTTGCTGTTCCAACGGCAATGCTCGCCCTCCGAGTGTGACAACCATGCCATGCCATGTGGTGCTGGCTGGCTGTATATAGCCAGAAGGTTTTTGCTGCGTGCCCGCCCATTAAGGGTTTTACCGCAGGTAAGGTATTCGAAACGGGATTTTGTAGGATGGATATGGTGTAGGTTCTGAGGTTGATGAATTTTGTGAGGTTAAAATTATTGTACCTTCGGGATGAAAGGACAGGATGCAATACCCAGCACCCTGGTGTTTTTAATTTAGTTTAGGTTGGGGAGAATTTTGATGCCAAAAAACTTAGGAGATTATGCGGAGCTCAGCTTTAGCTGCTGTTTGGATTAGCTCCTGGGTTATCTTGGGTGCCCGCATGCCATGCGGGGTACCCAATGTTGTCTGGAACGGCGTCTATTGGGGTCATAATCTCCCAGTGATCTAACAAGGGCGCTTCTATGAGTTGGTAAAGTTGTGTAGAATTTTGGAAGTCCCGAGTCTTCGTGAAGCAACCTGGTTGAAAAATAGTGACCCAAAGAATAGATAGACCATAGCCCTCTATTCTGTGCACGTTGAAGCCATGCCAACAGCTATCTGCGGCCATGCCCCAGATCTCGCAGGCATATAGCATCACGGGGATCACCAGCGCTCGGAAGAGGTATAACCTCAGGCCAAGCGGCATCGTGCTCGACCCCAGCATAGGATACAGGGAAACGATAGCTCCCTGAGTGTGACAACGATGGAAGGCTCGTTTAAAATACACAAGTTTTGACATAAAACTCACCCATACATAATACCTGTGACTGCGTTTACTGCAACAAACATTAGATGTGGCAGCATGGGTGACTCATATGTACTCACATACACTCATTTCCTAGTAAACAGATCCTCTAAGGGAGCAGATAAACAGTTCTAACTTCTCTGCCCTTCATACCCCTCTAGCCTTCTTGTCGTGGGCATACAGTACTCTCATACACTCACTTCCTAGTAAACAGATTTGCTGCCGGAGCAGATAAACAGTTCAAGCTCCTCTGCCCTTCATACCCCTCTAGCCTTCTTGTCGTGGGCATACAGTACTCTCATACACCCATTTCCTAGTCTACAAATCCGCTACCGAAGCAGATAAAGGGTTCAAACTCCTCTGCCCTTCATTTCCCTTTAGCCTTCTTGTCGTGGGCATACAGTAGGTTAGGGCTAATTATCTGGGTAGAGCTCTTTTTCCGAGCTTTCCCTTGACCTGAAAGTTGAATATCTGGTAACTCTACGTTCTATGGACCATGTAGTCATTTGAACATCATTTCATTCTTTGTCCGATACACCTTCAGGTTCGTTTTCCCTTATCCTGAAAGCTGAATCTCAGCTAATTCTAAGCTCTATGTACTCTGTACTCATTTGAATATCTTTTCATTCATTGTCCGATATGACTCAACGTTGGCATTATACCCTTATCCTGAAAAATGTATGTCTGGTAACTCTAAGCTCTATGGATCCTGGACTCATTTGAACATCATTTCATTCATCATCCGATATGACTTAACGTTTGAGGTTTACCTATATCCTGAAAAATGAATGTCACCTACCTCTAAGCTCTATGTACCCTGTACTCATGTGAAAATTATTTCACTCAATGTTCAATATGACTCAACTTAGCATTTTTCCCTTAACCTGAAAGATGAATGTCTGGTAACTCAAAGCTCTATGTACCCTGTACTAATGTGAACATTATTTCACTCAATGTTCAATATGATGCAACTTAGCATTTTTCCCTTAACCTGAAAGATGTATGTCTGGTGTCTCTAAGCTCTATGTACCCTGTACTCATTTGAACATAATTTCATTCATCGTCCGACATGACTTAACGTATGAGGTTTACACTTATCCTGCAAGACGAATGTCTGGTAACTCTGAGCTCTATGGATCCCGGGCTCATTGGAGCATTATTTTAACTTTTAAGTTAACTTTTGTGGACCCTAAAAGAATCGAAAAAGTATGAGAATTGACTGTGTGAACCAGGAAATAGAGAAAGGTCCAATTTGTTTTAAGCAGGACAATTAGTATTTAACCAAAATATGAACTGTTTTGAATCCCTGTAATGCAGGATGAACTGCATGCACTCTTGTTTTCTCGTTCCTCTATTTTTGTTGTACCACAGTGCAGCGATTTGATCCCACAATTGATAAGCAATAAGCTTATTGTTGAAGATGGCCTTTTCAATAAAAGTTAACTTATAACCTTTTCCAAGTGAGCAGATGCACCACTGGTCCAGATACAAAGCTGTTGTTTGTATGACTACTTTAAGTGAGCGAGCGCTGAGCTCTCTTAGTGTTTTACATTTAACGATAAGATTCTCCTTATTGTCTCCTACATTGTGTGAAATGAAAGAATTTATCGTATGCCTCGTAGAAACATTTTATTTGAGGATCATACGTCTTTGTAAATGTTACATCACTAGAGAGATTTAATATATTTTGGTGCATCTTCACGTGGATAATGAGATACTAAAAGGTCTGTTCAATAAAGAATGATCACATTCTTTAGACAACGTACCCCTACTCATCCTCATAATTTTGATGGTCCTTCTCAAAATAGTCTCCCCTGAATGCGATGTACTTGCCCCAGCGTTTCTGATAGTCTTCAAAGATAAGCTGCAAAACATTTTTGAGAGATCCTTCAATATCGCCTCCGCAGCCTTCACCACTGCTTCTGATGATGGATAATGCCTCTCACAAAGGCGTTTCTTAAAGTTAGGGAATAGAAAATACTCACATGGGGTTAAATCCGGAATATAGGGAGGGTGTGGGATGCACTTCACGTTGATTTTTGCAGGATATTCAGCAACAACATTGGCAATATGCAGTCGCACATTATCATCCAGCCTCTTTCATGGAAATGTGGTCTTTTGCGCCGGATATGGACTTGCAATGTTTTCAGGATATCCCTGTAGTATTGTCCAGTTACTGATGTGTGTGCAGGTACAACATGCTGATAATTCCATGAATATCAAAGAATGAGATGACCATAACTTTCCCAGCAGAAGCAACCACTTCTGATTTTTTGGGGGTTGTGATGAAGTAAATTCCCACACTGAGCTTTGCTGTTTGCTCTCAGGATCAAAATGATGTAGCCAAGTTTCATCAGCAGTGATTACGTTTGTAAGAAACTCTGGATCTTCCTCTAACACCAACTTAAATGCGAATGTCCCTTTGTTCGGCAATCAACAGTCTTGGAACCCATCGCGCACAAACGCGTCTCGTGTGTAATGTTTCTGTCACCAACGTGTGGGGGGCACCCAATGAAATGTTCAGTATTACAGAAAGTGATCTTAAGGCAATTCGTTGATTCTCTCTCACAATGGCAGCAGCAGTGTTGATGTTTTCTTCCGTAAGAGCAGTAACTGGAGCACCGGATCCACCTTCCTTTGAAATTGATTGTCTCCCCTCTTTAAACATTTTAAACCAGCTTCGAGATGTGCTGTAGGGAAGAACAGACTTTCCATAGGCCTCCTGTAACATTGTATAGGCCTCAACTGAAAATTTGTTGAGACGAAATTGGAATTTCAAAGCCGCATATTGTTCCTTGCGTGTTACCTGCATTGCAGCGGTAGGCGAAACTGAACATGTCTGAACTTGCCTGGTTCTCACAGGCGGGAACCAGGAGTACCAACAATGAAACTACTAAGGTGTGTTTGTTTCATATTAAGCTAACGGAATATAATAAAATTGAATTTTAGTTCGAAAAATTATGACCATAAAAACATTATGATCATTCTTTATCGAACAGCCCTCGTATTTAAAGTAGGACCTGAAGCTTTCCTGACGACAAATAAGTTCTAGGTCTTCTCGGGAAACAAGCCAGGGGAATGGACGATTACAAATCGACGTTTCGGGGGCGTACATCTCTCCCATCTTTAGGATATTTTAAGAAATGTTATAACCACAAAATGTATTATTGCATAGAACACAAATATAAACAAAGACAAAACAATACAAATACTCGCATCACTGAACAAAAGACTGCTTTTTGTAAATTGAATGCCAGGTTAGGAGATGGCGTGAGTATAGAAAATTAATTGGGTCCAAGAAACGTAACTACTGAACTTGATGATCAAGCTGTATAGATTTGTGCTTCTTAAACCGATTGATTTTCATTTTTAAGGCCGGTTTGCAAGAGGAGCTGAACTGAGATCTAGCATCACGATTAAGTGTGCTTCTCTCGCAGGAAATGGCCAAAGCCTCCTTAATTCTCCACTCCCAGTAACTGTTGCATTTTGTCAAGGTGATCGTCTCCCGAAATTTGGCTCTATGGTCGTTATCAAAACAATGCTCTCTCAGCCCAGACTTCTCAGGTTGCATTAAACGAATGCTGCGTGTATGTTCGTTTATTCTGGTAGCGATGGTCAATTCGGTTTGTCCTATATACGGTGTCTCACATTCACAGGAAATGCGTTATACTCCTGGAACTTGGAAGTGTAAGTTGTCTAACATAAAACAAATATGCTGTCCAGCAATGCAAAGAATGTCCCTGAGAGGAATGTGTTAGCCAGTGCCACCCTTACACAGTGCGACAAGGACAGCGAATATGTGTGACAGAGAACTCATGCTACAAAAGGAGCATATTCACTCTGTACACTAAAACCGAGAAGATTCATTCACAAAAGTAGAAGCTGTCAGAATGTTTTTGAATGGTCTGTAACTGCACTGACATAGGGCGTCACAAACCTGTCCAGGGAGGGTGTGGGAACCTTCTGCAATCCTCCTGTGTGTCAGGTCCCGGAGACTTTCTCTCCTGTGGAGGGCAGTAGGCGTCAGATAAGCCTTCCGCTACAGCCTGCATCCCATTTACCGGCAATCTATCTGGCAGAATCAGCAGAATTCTCGCCAAATACAACATCAGGACCATCCACAAGCCACCTCGAAGATTCAACATCTGTTGAGACCAGTGAAACACGAACTGGACTTCCAAGTTCCGGGAGCGTACCGCATTCCCTGTGAATGTGGGACACCGTATAGGGGACAAATCGGAAGGACCATCGCTACCAGAATAAACGAACATGAACGGAGCATTCTTTTAATGCAACCTGAGAAGTCTGGGCTGGCAGAGCATTGTTTTGGTAACGACCATAGAGCTAATTTTCGGGAGACGACCACCTTGGCAAAATGCAACAGTTACTGGGAGCGGAGAATTAAGGAGGCTTTGGCCATTTCCTCTTAAAGGAACACGCTTAATCATAATGCTATATTTCAGTTCAGCTCCTCTTGCAAACCGGCCTTAAAATGGAAATCCTTCGACTTAAGAAGCACAGATAAATACAGCTTGATAATCAAGTAAAGTAGTTATGTTTCTTTGACCCAATTAATTATCTATACTCACGGCATCTTCTGACCTGGCATTTAATTTACTGAAAAGAGCCTTTTGTTCAGTAATGCGAATTTTGATAGTGTTTTGTCTTTGCTGATATTTGTTTTATATCCTGTGATTCATATGTGGTTATAACATTTAATAAATATCCTGATGATGGGAGAGATGCACACTCCCGAAACGTCGATTTCTAATCGTCTTCTCACCTGGCTTGCTTCCCGAGAACAACTTGAGCATATTGTCGCCAGGAAAGCTTCAGGTCTTATTAAGAAAGATTTGTGGAAAGACAACTCATGGATTCTGCACCACGATAACGTCCCAGCTCACAAGGCTACCATTGTGAACGAATTTCTGGCCGAAAACTCAACAAGTCTCATCGAAAAACTAGCGTATTCAACTGATCTGGCTCCGGCCGACTTCTTTCTTTTTCCAAAATTCAAGTTACCACTTCGAGGCACCCGTTTTCAGTCGATAAGAGACACAAAAGGAAATTGGAGGCGACAATTGACAAAGATTCCAAAAATGCCTACAAAATGTTTTGATAATTGGATTAATCATTAGCGTAAATGTATTGTCGCGAACCCATTGTTGCGATGATGCTCGGCCGACGCACACAAAGGGGCAGATGGTGCACCGCGGAGATAAAAGGCTTGCCGAAACAGATAAAGTTAGATGACTGGAAAGTCCGTGTTTCGTCTGGTCTTACTGAATATTCCACAAACTTGTGGAACATTGAATGGGAGCTATGAAAAAACCGTAAATTGCCACTGAGAGAGAGAGAGAGAGTGTTAATTGAATTTGACTCATAGAGCTGTGTTTTGAAAGTGAACTGTTTGTTTGTGATTAACGACCTTGCAGATTGTATTTGTGTATACTACGTAATTCTGCTACTGTAGGGTTGACCAAAATGTGTTTCTACGGAAATAAAGAGCATTTTGGAATTTCTGCAACTTGGACTTTATTCTACGAACCCACAGAGTCACAATATAATTTCGGAAGGGACCTACTTTGAAGGCAATAAAACGAAATTGGATGAATAATGCATATTTTGTGTTTCATTGACCAATTCCCTCAACTTTCTTGACACAGTAGTATGTCGTTATCGCGCGCGTGGTGGGGTTTTTTTTTTTGTTTGTTTTGTCTGCTAATAGCATATTACAGAACCAAAATAATGGAGAGATAACAAATGTAGGATTTAATTTCGTTATCTTTCAAGGATGCGAGACGAAGACTTTCAAGAAAATAATCCAAAAATGGCTTCAATAATGTAATTTTAAACACCACATATTTAAGATAGCTACATAACAAATAAAATGCGTATTGTGACTTTGTGGGTTCGTGAAATTAGAATTCCAATTGCACAAACTCAAAATGTTCTTTATTTCCACCGAATTACAGTTGGAACACTTGCCGATTACACAGAATTACGTAGCGCACACAATTACAATTCGCCAGTTCGTCTGTCACAGGTCCAGTCCACGCTCACAATCACGTACAACTCCTCTAATACACGTACACCGTCTTTCAGTCCGTTTGCTCACTCGGCGCTCCTCACAGCTGCTCGCCAACAACTGACTGACTCGCCAACTGCAGCCCCTTTTATGGGAATATCGCTGTTTCTGGAAGTCTCGCGTTTCAGTGAATCACCCCGAAGGTTCCAGACGACAGGGTGAGGGGAAAGAGACGGCCAGTGATGTTTTTCCAACCATCCCTTCGTGAGCGCTATAAGGCAAATGGGTAGGCGTGGGCGTGGGCGTGGGCGTAGGCGTGGCCGCCAGTTGGTCGCGCCTTCCGATAATTGGGTGACAGTATTGTGAATTTTCTGAAGTCCGTTTTACTGGAAGTGAAGTCTGTATAACTATTCTAAACCTAAGAGATAAACGAAAAGTTACTGCATAGCAGGTACAGAACTCGTTGAAATACACAAATAATCTCAATTACAATAATGTATCGGAAAGTTAACCAATTCTGATATAGGTATTATTTGTTGGTGATTAAAATTCTCATATACTTATTTAAAGACGAGGAGCATCGTTTCAAAAACGCGATAAGCCCACTCTCGATCGAAAAGTAGTTTGAAGCGAATCTGAACTCTTTAGCATGCTGTGCATCATGCTCAACTCTCTGTTTGTTTCAATCCACTTTAAATCGAGAGTGAAATTGCGGGTTTGGTGGAAACTGCGATATGTCCAGACTGGATCAAACCGCGAAGTGCCTACTTTCTTACGCACATTTTCGGGCTCGTGCAGCGGAATTCACGCCTCTTCCATCATTGCAGTACAGAAACACGTGTTTCACTGTAGTTGATTGTTAGACAAGACTGCATTGTCAATAACTGTCTTGGTATTATTGTGAGCCTTATAAGCGGTTCTGTGAAAATGGAACAAAGCGGTGAGCGTTCTGCTGATGAGCGTTGTGCTGGTTCCAGAAAAAGGTAAAAGGTACGACAAAAAGGAAAAGAGAACAAGAAGAAAGCAGAGCTTCATTTAAATTTGATTATAAGAATAATTCTTGGTATTGTTATAACGAAAACACGCAACTGGAACACATTCAGAGCTACTTTGCTGTTATTATCGTATAGTTATTGCATCATTCGTTGACGTGTTTCAGGTACTCTGATAAAGATCCTAGAATGCTGGAGTTCGAGTCTCCATGTACTCACAGAGAAGGTAGATTTAAATACTCCACCATTCCTGCGTATCACCTTACCAGAAAAAGAAAGTTAGTGTATGACTACAGCAACCAATCACAAGATCGTATTCTGGCATCAATGATGTCTGTATCCAAGGCAACTAGAGTACTCAGGTAGGCCATTCCGGAGAGTCGCGCTGCCATTGGCTAACGCGCATGACGTCACTGAGAATACAGTTCAACCGCGAGAGTTAAACACTAGCCCCTCAGTATGTGTTATTTAAGCTCTGCTACGTGTAAAATCGGAAGAAATAAACACCCACTTGTGTATTATAATGAAGGTTCTTTCTAGCAGTTGTATTAAGAGTTTAAAACATGTTACTATTCATATGTACTTAATCAGTGTAGCTCAAGAAAATGACGAAGCAACCCATTGAAGATTTTTCTTTGCTGCAAGTCTCCTGATCATTTCTGCCTTCGCTCTTTTGTTTAAGTGCCTAATTCTAATGAAGGTTCTTGTCCTCACATTAAGAGAGACCACTTTGTGATGAATTTCGGGAAACTTGGAACTTATTATAGAAATTAAGTTTTGCATCACTCCATTACACTTCGCAGCACTTTGTCCATGGAAGCTACAAAATATTACTTCTGTACCTTGTTCTGCCGTTTCAAAACACTGTTTTCTTTCTTCAGGGCTTGCATTTGAGTCTTTAGTCTAATTATTTCCTCTTCAGCAACAACAGAGTGGTCAGGAGCTACCTCCGTGCTGGTCGACGGGTCAATTTTTTTTTGGGGGGGGGGGGGGAGATAAAGATACTATAATAGACAGCGCCCTCTTTCGCACGGTCCTAACTTCGCGCGGGCGATCTCTTGCTGATATTGGCAATTAATAAAAACAGTTTTATTATTATTATTATTATTATTATTATTATTATTATTATTATTATTATTATTATTATTATTATTATTATTATTATTATTATTATTATTATTATTATTATTATTATTATTATTATTATTATTATTATTATTATTATTATTATTATTATTATTATTATTATTATTATTATTATTATTATTATTATTATTATTATTATTATTATTATTATTATTATTATTATTATTATTATTATTATTATTATTATTATTATTATTATTATTATTATTATTATTATTATTATTATTATTATTATTATTATTATTATTATTATTATTATTATTATTATTATTATTATTATTATTATTATTATTATTATTATTATTATTATTATTATTATTATTATTATTATTATTATTATTATTATTATTATTATTATTATTATTATTATTATTATTATTATTATTATTATTATTATTATTATTATTATTATTATTATTATTATTATTATTATTATTATTATTATTATTATTATTATTATTATTATTATTATTATTATTATTATTATTATTATTATTATTATTATTATTATTATTATTATTATTATTATTATTATTATTATTATTATTATTATTATTATTATTATTATTATTATTATTATTATTATTATTATTATTATTATTATTATTATTATTATTATTATTATTATTATTATTATTATTATTATTATTATTATTATTATTATTATTATTATTATTATTATTATTATTATTATTATTATTATTATTATTATTATTATTATTATTATTATTATTATTATTATTATTATTATTATTATTATTATTATTATTATTATTATTATTATTATTATTATTATTATTATTATTATTATTATTATTATTATTATTATTATTATTATTATTATTATTATTATTATTATTATTATTATTATTATTATTATTATTATTATTATTATTATTATTATTATTATTATTCCACGCATCAAACTTTTCTTATAAAAAAGGAGCGAATAAACTCAGTGTACACATAGAAACAAATACATAAATAGAATGTGTATCTGATAATTACCTGCAAATTGGTTTTGCTGGTACTTGCTACTACCGCCTCAAATACATCCCCATGCCAATTAGGAATTTTCTATGACGGTACAGCGTCGCCCTTTAATTTTCTTTTCAGCGGCAAACCTAACAGCTCGTTTTTTAAATCCCGTTCATAGTTTTCGGGCAGGAAGTGATCGGAACAAATCCTTGCATTATTCACATTAACCGGATCAGCCCTTTTACAGCGTAAAACCCACTTGCGCTGTAGTTCTCGATCTTTAGGCAAACAATGGAAAATCACATTCCTAGTTTTATACGAAGCATGTTTGCTTTCAGCAACAGCGCAATGGTTTTCATTATGTTACGACAAAAAACACAGCAAATAACTACAATAGCTCATAAGCAACTGCATCTCGTTTATTTCATCAGAAGGATTGTGGAATTTGCATGCATCAGCGCCTTATCTTATCTTATAATGTGCAATCATAATATTGCATTACGCACATTCACGTGTAAGCGCTCTTGCGTTGTATTCTCAGTGACGTCACGCCCCTCAGTCAGCAGTGACAGTGTTTTGCGCGGAAAGACGGGAATGGCCTGCCCTGGTCTGTATCATCTCTCAAAAGGCGCAGGCCGAGAAAATAATATTAACTCAGTGGTTATTAAGTATCAAGTCAGAGTAAACAACGACACTATTCCGATTTGTTCTAAGTTCTTTCGAGTTCCTTTTGCTATTGGCACAACAAGAGTAAACAGCACAGCAGCTTCTGTAATAGCAAGTAAACCAATAATGGAGAGAAGGGGTGGTGACCGAAAAGACAAACAGTATGCTCAAAAGAAGGAATCTGTAATTAGCTTCTTATCAAAGCTCCAAGCTAGAGAAAGTCATTATTCAATAATTAAGAGCAAGCGACTCTATCTTCCTTCAGACTTAAACATAAACAAGTTATTTAAAAAGCCAGGTGGTGTAAGTGAAATGAAAAGGGTAATATTGAAAAAGAAACTGAAATGGAATAAATGTTATGTTTCTGTGAAAATGGAAATGTCATTTAGATTAAATAATGAATCCAAGAAATTCCTGTCCTTGCTTATAAGAGGAATAGCAATTGAACAAGCAGCAGATCCTTCCGTTCTGCCTTCTGGAACATCCCATCAAATTAGAGAAAAGGAATTTGAAGAAGGTTTTAAAACAGCGTTATGGTGAAGATTGCTATGGTGACAATTCAGCACGAAGACGATGCACAACATAACGAGGAGGAAAGCGAAAGTGAAGAGTGTGATTGTTCGGAAAAAGAACATGGTTTAAATTTTTGAGAGTTGTGCCATTGTTGATCATTACATTGGTTTGCCTTCACTTTGATAACTCAAGTCTGTTTAGTTAACGTGTGTGCACGTCGGCCTCTGCCTTTGAGGAACCCTTAAAATCGTTTTACAACCCCGGCCCTCCTTCTCCCAGACCTTTCTGCAAGGTTGCCACCTTTCCCGATACGTCATGGGTATCGTACGAGATTTCGTCTAAATAAATTATCTTATGTCCATTACTGCGAAACTTCCTTAGTTTTGACAAATATATATATCGCCAAGCTACAATTCTACTGGATTCCATAATAACCCTTATCTTATTCAAAGTGCGGTATTTGAAACCCAGCTGCTTAAGAGACCGCGCAAAGTGCAGTGCCCATAAGGAAAATCACAAATTTCTTGCAAACGTGCAACCAAATCGTCTAAGGTGGGCGCTCTCCCTTTTGCATAGAATCTATAAATTTCTCGACGAACTAAATCGCATGTGAAATTATCTACTTTAGAGAAACGTTTCCTTTTGTTTTCACACTTGATCGGCGTCTTTCGTATTCAAGGCCGCGCCTTGGCTCAGTGGTTAGACCGCAAGGCGGCCCGGGTTCGATCCCAGGCGACCGCAAAGTGAGATTTGTGGTGGACAACACGGCGCTGGGGCGGGTTTTCTCCGGGACCTCCGGTTTTCCCCGCCATCTCATTCCACCGGTGCTCCATCTTCATCTCATGTATCATCAGTGTCACCGCCTGCGGTGCCGTATGTAGTAAAAGCGGGCGTTAAACACTGCACATTTCACATTTCACATGTCTTTCGTATTCTTTTCGTCACAATATTTCTTACTGTATTTCTGTAAGTACCCAGAATTTATCATAAGGTTCATTGCACAACCCCTTACTAAGATTATTTGTCAGCACATATTTATATGTGTTCAAAACAAGCGCTTGAATTTGCTTAGAAACAGTTCCCGTTATAAATTTGTTTTGGGAGGCATTTCGAGTAACGTAACTCGGCCCAGTTATACACACTATTGTCTTCACTTTATTTTCACTTGACTTAAGGTTATCTACTACTTCATTTGCATTTACCACTGCATTTCCCTCCTACGGTCTCCATATTGTGACTCACAACGAATTTCTGCACGTAATGAAACAGATCAACTGGACGATGGAACTTTGGCAACTGAGACTCCACGTGGAGTAGACATGCGACTGTCACTTCGAGAAATTCAGGGTTGCTATTGGTCCTCAACGACAGTGTTCCATTTCTGAAGTGTGGAGATAGATTTATGAAGGTCATTAGTGGGCTGTCGGGTCAGGTTCCTTTGACTCCGAACTGCACACGTGATAACTAAACAGACAGTCACAATTGTTAGAAGTTTTAAATTCACTCACTACATAATTCAGGTTTTCTCCAACATAGCAGTGTTACAGGACCTCATTATTAACAGTACATGAGCACCAGTAAAGACTTCCACATGTCTATGTCTAATTTTCATAATTATAACATTAAGTTGGTTTCACATTTGCATTTTTTTTCGAAAAAGAGTTACATGGTTCTAACCACAAATTTCAGATCAGCAGAATGTTTAATTATTGATTACATTGCCATGTAACGGCTAAAAATACCATAAAATTTGCAATAAAACGTTTTACTGAAGTTAGCATTAATTATATGGAAGAATGGTTCAAAAGCCTTTGTGTCTATTAATTCGGTGAAAAACAAGATAAGTCCGGATTTTTTCACACTTTAACCCGATATTATAGCTTTAGATTAAGCCTCAGATTTTTGACACTCAGCATCATGTTATTCATTATTTTTTTAAAGCACGAGTACATGCCTACATTTCAAAAGTGTTGTTCAGTTTAGTAGTTATTACATTTTCGGCTTTCCTGTAAAATTGCTATTTGCGAACTTATCGCGTTTTGAAACGATGCTCCTCATATGTAATTTCTAGCTTCTAAGTTCCTATTCCCTTTTTTATTCAAGGAGAACTAATACTTGAAATACATCAATGAGTGGTTCGCAATATCTGATTATTGCTCATATCGCTTTATCTCAGGTGTAAGAACAAAAATGTGTAATTAAAGGCCTTTCTACAGACTTTATCCAAAGAAACAAGACAAAAACAAACTTTTCTAAGAACAATTTGTAGAAGCTTGGATGGAGAAACTCATGTAAATGTAATATATTACATCTGGCTAGATTCCGCCATTCGTCTAGCTTAAAGGCGATTCACTTTTGTTAATGAACGATGCAGTAACAAAACAATTACAGTTCCGTCATTTGTCTAGCGTAAAAGCGACTCAGTTTTGTTTTCGAAGGATGCAGTGACAAAACACACACGCAACGGACTGATCTTTTGGAACGTTATGTTTTGTTTGTTACAGTATTAAGTGATGGCAAATCAGATCTGTGCCGCAAGTGAATATTCATACGTGACAGGAATGGTCCAGCAAGTCTAAAGTGTTGCAAATTTGCTCCGTGACCTTGGTACGCCATTGTGCTTCTACATTGTACCATGTGACTTTCAAGGTAAACATGAATTGCACTTCGGGACAGGCCATAAGCAATTACTCATGCAGGCAGTGATAATGAAAAAGTTTTTGACGTAAATAACGATTTTATAGTCATGTTGCGTCTGTGATGATATCTCAAGTGTTTGAGGAGTGCTACAAATGTAACGTGAGAAATGTCATAGCGCTCGATGACTGATCAGTCAATGAACTTGCAAAAAAAGCGTTTCGTCCTTGTTTTGCGTTATCAAGATTTCAACATTTGGAGGCTTCTTTTTAAGAGTCCGTGAGAATATCTAACTATTATACGAAATGAGGGATAAATATGAGGGATGGGCCGATAGCAGTTTTTCTCAATGCTCGATTCTTGATACAGATATTCGATATTTTCTTCGATACCCCACACCGTATTTTCTACTTGCAGTTTCAATAAAAAACAGAATGTTGGCAATAAAATTAAATAGGTACACATATTTAATGAGACAAAAACTAAAACCATCAGTATTCTTATTTTTAAATTCATTAGACCTTTAAAACCAAAACCGTCCACTTTTATAAGTTTTCGTTCAATAATAGTAGCATTTTCACTCTTTCGGGGACAAGTCTGCTTCTTTTTCTGTCACATATGAGTCCTGCTGTACTAAATAGCCTTTCAGAGAAAACTGTTGCAGATGGAATACACAAATATTGAGCGACTTTTCCTTTTTAGTTAGTTAATTTATTTCTAATTTCTTATTACAATATCTAACATATACAACTTCATAACATAATTAGTATACAGGGTCGCGTCGTGGCTCAGTGGTTAGACCGATTGGCTCTCACCAAGGCGGCTCGGGTTCGATCCCAGGCGACCGCAAAGTGAGATTTGTAGTGGACAACACGGCGCTGGGGCGGGTTTTCTCCGGGACCTCCGATTTCCCCCGCCATCTCATTCCACCGGTGTTCCATCTTCATCTCATGTACCATCAGTGTCACCACCTGCGGTGCCGTATGTAATAAAAGCGGGCGTTAAACACTACACATTTCACATAATTAATATACCATAAATAAAATATCTTATTTTGGAGTTGCATATTCCCACGCCCCATTATAATTAACCCAGATTGTGTATATAATGGAGCATTTTAAAACTCGGGATCTAGATTTTGTTTCCTTTTCTACCTTATACTATTTTTCCTAGTTGTCCTCATTAGTCTTTCCTGTTTTCCAAAACCATTTTTGTCTTACCTTTCCAATAAGTTTTCCCAGTTTTATTATGTTTTCTTCTGATCTTAGATTCAAGATTATCTTGCCTCTTATTTCATGTGATATGTTTTCCCACTTATGCAAAAGAAACTCGTCTCTCCAATATTTTGTTTTTTGACAATCAAAAATATAATGCCAAGTACTATCTTCTTTTTCACACATTGGATATCTCCCCTTATATATATTCCTATACCCCTTAAGGGGGGACGTATGCAAATATTCAGAGTCTTAAATAAATAGCCATAACATCCAAAGTTTTCAAGTTAGAGAAGTGAAACTTAGTATACTCATTTAAGATAATACAGTTAATATGCACAATGTTTTTCATAATTTTCAATTGTTTATAACTAATGCTACATATGTTTTCTATATGCAGAGATATTTACAAACTTAAGCCCATTTTTTTAAAAACTCACATATGCTATCTTTCTGAAATTTGGTATGTTATTTTAGAACACACTAAAATTGAATTTGCTGGATTTAGATTTCTTATTGAAGCTGTATAGAATTTAAAAAACAATGTTAATCATATGCATCCTTTAAAAATTAAAATAATTACATATATTTTGTATCATCACATTCCATCTGGAGCTTAATCTTAAATTATAGAACCAATAAAATGTTCATTGTGGTATAAGAAAGTTGTGTGCTAAATTGCATCACTGTAGATGAAGTAGTTTGAGAGAAAAATGGGTTGAAGTGGTAGAAAATGCAAGTTACGGGGAAAGGCAATTAAAAATACAATACGTATTATTCAGTTTGCCTTTTAACTTTAAGTCAGAACTTCCCATATCCATAGTCTGTATCCTCATTCCGCCATTCTTCAGCCTTTCTTTTTAAATTCCTCTTCTATCCTGCTTATTTCTGGATTAATTTCATCGCTTTTTCTGCACCAGCGATGCGAATGTTGTCGATACTCTGCAAAATTGTTTCCATAAACACACCAGGTTGATACCCTAACTGATGCATAACTTCCTTTCTGCCAACATTCCTGTTATTAAACACTATTGCAGTATCAAATGTAGCAATTTTTACCATTATGGAAGACACAAATGATGTTTTGGGACACCTTTTCCATATCAGACAGTTGAGGCTTTCATTTGGGTTCTGTGTCTCTCCATAGAGACATTCATTTAGCAAGTCTGGGTGTGCTAAGAATTGGTAGGTGGGCTTTATAGATTCCAAGACAGCTGATGGAAGACTACGTGTTGCTACTATGCAACGCTAGGGCATTTAATTTTTTCAAGGTACACACAGACCACTTACAGTCATAATATTTTCGTGTTTGATAGCTAACACTATATACTATTTTACAAAACAATAAAAAAATTAGATTTTTTGAACATTTTCTCGTACGTTCCCCCTTAAGTATATTGCTCCTGTTCTAAACCATGCCAACCTTTCTCTTCCTAGTTTATCACAGATGTCAATATATTTTTCTCCGCCCCAATAATTTTTCAATGTTTTATATAATTTCAGAGATATTTTGTTATTAAGATTAGCCCGTAATTCTTGTTATTTTCAATATCTTTAATTCTTTTTTTTACTTCTTTCCGAAATCCCTTTTCCATTCTTCCACTATCTAACCATAATGAACCCAAACCTATTTCCTGTAAAATATATTGAGTTTTGAATATCCAAGTCTCTCTTCCCTTTATTCTTGTTTGTGCTACCAAACACTGTTTAACAATATTTTCCTCATCTAAATTCCATATTCTGAGCCAATATTTCAGAATTCTTTCCATCACCTTGTTTTTGTAACCTAATCCTCCTAATTCCATTAAAGCAGCCTTATTCGGTGAGGATCTAAGCAAGCCTAAAACAAGTCTACAAAATAGTCTATTTATGACATTTATCACTTTCCATCCTTCATCTGGCCCCCATATTTCTATTCCATATAGCATTCTGCTTTCTACAATTGAACCAAACACGCTTTCTAACCATTTTATTTGCATATCTGTTTTTTTTAAGTTCTGTAAATGTTGAAATTTGTTTTCCAGTAATGCAGTGCAGTAGACAGAGGAGGTGACAAATCATCGTTGAGATATGCAGTGATTTCTTCTTGGTAACTGGCAGTGAATTTGGCACACGATTATTTTCTTGCATAAGGTACCACATTCCTGACAATTTCTCGGGCTTTGCTATGTTTTAGAGTGCGATCCAGATATTTGTTATTTATTTATTTGTACAGTTTCCATTACAATTTCAATACAATAAATTTAACATCGTATACAAATACATTAAATTGCTGACTCAAGATTTACTCGCTGACTCAGGTCTCCTAGCTATAAGCCTTTGGTTTTCCTGGACAGCTTGGTGTCATTTCTTCTTGACCTTCGCTTCTCTTATCCTAATCCACTTTTCTCTTAACCTGTAAAAGAAATCTCCTATACATCTATTTTTCTTTTCTCCCATCCCCGTTTGGTTAGACCGCTTGGCTCTCACCAAGGCGGCCCGGGTTCGATCCCAGGCAACCGCAAAGTGAGATTTTTGGTGGACAACACGGTGCTGGGGCGGGTTTTCTCGGAGTCCTCCGGTTTCCCCCACTATCATTGTATTTATTTTTCCATCAGTCATTCATCTAAGGCGTTGAGCCGACCGCTCAACTCTGATTTCATCTCAGGTCAGATGATTCGGCTCTCTCACTTTGAGGGTTTAGAGGAACACCTAAGGAAGGTCCTGGCCAGCCATCAGCGAGACTGGGACGTCAAGATGCCACTATTCTTGCCGGCCTACCGCTCGTCAAAACACGACACCACTGGTATGACGCCAGCAGCTTAATGTTTGGATGTGAGTTAAGCCTCCTTTGTGACCTGGGTTTTGGAAGCCCTCCGGAAGCAAAACAGCCAGCGACCGAGTATGTTGAGAACCTGCTGGATCATCTCCACGACATGCACGAGATAGCTCGCCAGAACATCCAGAAGGCGAGCGACTGCATGAAGACCCGATACGACAGGCAAGCCAACAGCCAAGGTTTCCAGCTAGGTGATCTGGTCTTGTTGTACCACCCTACCCGTAACAAGGGACGCTGCCCGAAGGTCCAGCAGCCATGACAGGACCGAGGAAAGATGATGGTGGTACACCTGGATCGCCTGGCCCGCTACGATGGTGCTGTTCGGGACGACCAACTTTGAGGACGGAGCAGTGCTACCCAATTTACGGAAAGCAGGACCAACTGGCAGCTGGGTGGTGGACAGGAACTGTTCAGGCCACGCCTACCCATTTATCTCGTTGGTATTGATTGAGGGGATGGTTAGAAAGCCACCGTACCGTCTCTTTCCCCTCCTATGACGTCTGGAAATATCGGGAGAATTGTCTGGGCCGCGAACCTTCCAGGAACAGCGATTTTCCTATATAAGGCCTGCAGTGGCAAGTCAGTTCAGTTCTTGGCGAGCAGCCGTAGGAGCGCCGTGCTAGTGAACGGATTGGAAGACTGTGTACGTGTATCAGAGGAGTTATACGTAATTGTGAGTGTAGAGTGGACCTGTGACAGACGAACTGGTGATTTGTAATTGTGTGCGCTACGTAATTCTATGTAATCGGCAAGTGTTCCAGCTGTAATTCGGTGGAAATAAAGAACATTTTGAGTTTGTGCAATTGGACTTTTAATTTCACGAAACCTCAAAGTCACAATACTATAAACCTCTGCATTCTAACGCAATACGGACTACATTTCGTTAACAGTGGAACCTCTCATACCGTTCATATACAACACACACTAACCTAAACGTCGTCGCCTTCGTCATGCAGCCATTTGTGAATAAAGACAAAGGATGTGGACGGCATATCTCTACATCCTTAGGTCTGCAATATAACCATGCGCTTATTTGTAAATATTTAAAGCTCTAAACAAGATACAAACTGAAAACTCTAACTACACTATAAAGAGTATAAGAGTATAAGTAATTCGCACGGCAACTTCGAGTCGACATTAAACCACGCTGTGTCCACAACCTTGATTATAGCAGTGGCGGTTGGTATATGGCGTCTAACCTCCTTTTAAAGCCAATTTTTTCTAAAATAATGTTATATTTTTACAATATTTATCTACCTATCCTTTATTGTTTTATGAACGGCACTATACTTTTTGCTCGCCGATATTCCTCAGTACTGTGATATTGCTGTTTTGCTCTTTCGATATTTATGTACTTACCATATTTTCCCATAAGGTTGTACTTAAAATAATTATTACTTTTCTATTCATTAAATAATATATTCAACTACAACTTTTTTACCCTTAATCTGTGTTTACCAGACCAATGCATTTATATTATATGCCATAAAATGACCGTGTTTATATATCTTAACTTACGTACAAGAAGTTCTGCCCAAATTATCTAAATCTCTTTTTCACTGAAATGTCCCGAATTGCTTAACCTGCACTCCTTGTGTGTTTCTGCACAACGTTTTTTTTTCTGTTTGTTTTGATTTATATAGTTGATTAACCAGCCATGTCATAAGCTCTCTACCTCAATTCACCATTTTTAGGAATGTAATAGCTGTATTACCCTGTTACAGCTCATGTTTAAATCTACTTAAAATCAACTAGCCACCCCACTCCTCAGCTACCGTTATAGATTAACATGAATTTAACTCATAATTCATTTTTGTAACTACCTTAAAACTCATTTCCACCTTCACAAGTTTTAACAAGTAGATTTATCCCATTTTAATGTACTCATTTCAGAAAATTCTGCTCGTTGTTTCAATTTGTAAAGATATTCAAACGATATTTTCTAAAAACTTCTTAGTTTCCCAATCTTACAGGAAACTCATATTACACCTATTTCTTTTTCTTAACACTGCTTACACCGGAAGTTCTCGCAACGCTGACTCGGGAATCGCTGACATAGCAAACCGAATCGCACTTGCAACAGCAAGTCACACTTTCGACAAGCAAAGCATCCTTTGTCCACGGTAAGAATTCCTTCGCTCCTAAGAATGTTATACAATTGTAACCTTTCTTATTATCGTCTTAATAAAAAAATTCAAATTCCAATTTCAAGCTTATATACGCTTATCTTTTGCTATCACAATCATAAGGAATAACGCTTTTTGTCTTACTTTATTCCCCTCCATGCTTTTAAAATACACCAGAGGTACACGGCATTTTTAATCATAACTCAGCTTAATGTGACCTTATATTATCTGTGCTTAAAAGTTATAAGTTATGGTCAATGTAACCAAATGCTTAGGATTTTTAAGATGTTTGTTTTTAGTAACCTTTGACCTCAAGAACAACCTCGAGGCGTTCTTAGAGGCTCTTTCTAAGTGTTTATAGACTCTTGTGTTAATGTGTTCTGTTCCGATCCATCGCAAGATTTTCGGAGACATTTTAGTGAATATATACGCATATACCATGGTATCCTCAAGTTTCGAGCTTTCAAGCTAGAAGAGTTTTTTGTGTATGAGTGACAGAGGCGATCGCGAGACCCGCAAGTTGTGTAGGCATCCCATGGTGATTTGATATAGTCAGATCTGTTGTGATATAAAAGGGATTTGTCGCGCGAGCGTTTTCCCTATAAGCAACTATAAATGAAAGGTGAATAATTGCTACGTAGCGTAAATGAGAAGTTTTGTGCTATGGAGTTGGGGGCCCCCTTCATTAGCTTATAATAAAGCATGATAGTGGTAGTATAGCTGAAGAGATATAACCAAAAATCCTAAGATCTTATAAATAATTGTATTAACAATTATAATTCACTAGCAAGGAAAATGGCTGAAAGAAAAATAATCAAAGAAACGCATAATTTTTTTTAAACTCAGCTGTTACCTGAGGGTCTAAGTCGTAGAATTCAGATATGTTTCCCCAATTGACCCTTAGGTATTAATAAAGAAACCTATGACTTATCTTCATGGTTTGTCAAAGCGGACTGATAAACTTGATGTAATTATCGTGGTATGGTATCCTAAGGGTACCCCTTTTAAACCAGAAAGTTTCTCCATCAATTATTGGACTTTTAATTCAGCCGGCAGCACATAACCCAAATACATCCCCTGACGATATTCATTATGCATCTAAGATATGACCAATGACAAAGATTACACTAATCGTTAAATCAAGTTCTGTTTACAGATCACAGCACGATGAAATCTACAATCTACAAACCCCCCTTTCCTTTGCTATCACTTATAATTACCATGCTATAAAAGCATGCCTTAATTTATTAGGGATTAATAAACAAGAGAAGACTTAATGATTGTCAATTAACATTTCATTTATAAGACAACGCAATGCACTGTAATTTAGCACTGTTGTTTTTAACATCCAGTGACAGTAGAGTACATCACATCTTTAGATAACAGGATCGATATTGTTTGTCGATATCTTTGATCACACTTTTTGAGAGAGAAAAAAGAAATATACCTCTTGTTTAAACAATTTCTGCTAATCCAGCAAATGTCAGAGTTACTTCTGCTATATTTATGTAAAAAGATAAAGTCACAGGATATCTTTATAGATTGTAAGATTCTTGATTGTATCAACGTGATATTAATTACCATGCATTATGAAAGTATGTTATGTAACTCTAGAAGCAGTTACTGCGTAGCCTCAACAAGATTAATTGTAACAAAATAGAAAACCATGGTTAACTCCGATATTTGACTGATTTTAAGACAACAGTAGACATTTGTTAGGCGCATGTCTAATCCAGTATATAGGTGCTATTATGGTAAGTCATTAGACATAATTTTTATAAATAATGACCTATAATTCATATCAAGTACTACTTATAATCAAACCTATTGTCACCCAATTATGGAAGGTACGTCCAACTGGAGCTGGGTAGGGAACAGGAGGTATTGAGGCCACACCCACCCATTTATCTTGTAGCGCTAACTGAAGGGATCGCAGGCCACTGTGCCGTCTCTTTCCCCTCCCCCTGAGTTCTGGAACATCCATGATATTTCATATAACCCGTAACCTTCTAGATTGGCCAGTTGGTCCTATATAAGTGACGCGTCGGACTGGAGGAGAGTTCAGTTCTTGGCGAGCAGCCGTGGGGAGCGCCGAGTGAGTAGACAGACTGGAAGACGGTGTACGTGTATAAGAGGAGTTGTACTTAACTGTGAGCGTGCAATGGACCTGTGAAAGATGAACTGGTGAATTGTAATTATGGGCGCTAAGTAATTCTATGTAATCGGCAAGTGTTTCAACTGTAATTCGGTGGAAATAAAGAACATTTTGAATTTGTGCAATTGGACTTTTAATTTCATGAACCCACAAAGTCACAATATTCTATTTTTCTTTAGCTAAATTGTAGTAAATATTGTTGATGATTATGTTTAATTCAATTGTATGATGCTTTTATGAATAATACTTGTAATTTGTTCCAAGTTTGTCACTACTGTGTGAACAACCATATTTAAATGAAACATCTATGCAGTTTCCATAATTTATTTGCTTATGTCATTCAGCCATAAGTCAAGCATAAAGTTTCACTTTTGTTTACTCTATAAATTTTAACCAAAATTTTGTTTTTTCTTCTTCCCCTAAAACTAATTAACGGTTCCACATAGTTTCATACATCTTCCATTTATGTTAATTATATATAACCATAATTTTAACTAGATATAAGAAATATTCATTTTGTAATGTGATACCTGAAAAGCCCTTCCATTTTCTTATATCCCCATGAACTTAAATCCATCCTCAACCCCATAGAAATATTCTTGTGCATCAATCCTAACTCTGGATCATTCGCTTTTCTTTTACAGTATGGTTGAACGAACACGTCGAAGCATCAGGAAACACCACCACCATACGGAGAAAGCAGAGGAGACACCACAGAGGCCAGGGACCCTAGCAGTTACTCTTTCCTGGGAGAAGCAAGGCAGCCCAGAAGACCAAGTATCACATTAGGAGTGGCACCCAAGACTACCCCCATCTGGAAAGGCACCGAATCTTTCCAGAGGACCTCCTCAACTTCATGGACTCATGGCTATTGCTGTGAAACCCTGGGTAAAAGACAAAGCAACTCTACCTAGTAAACTGTTACAGTGGCTTAAGTAAAAGAACTTACAAGTCACTCTTTCGTGTTCTCATTGACTCACCTGCAAGAACTCAGACGCAGCTGAGGTAGGCAAGTGTAAGCTAAGAGGACTATTCTTAAAACCATAAACTGCACTTTCAAACTTTTCATCGGCTCTTCAGTACAGACTTTTCTAAGCAATACTAAAGAGCACCGTACACTTGAACACGATATAAAATGAACAGCAAACCAAAACTGAGGATCTTCATCGGCTTCCTTGCTTTGAAAACTATTACAAGACAATCCAAGCTGCAGCAGGGAGCATATCATTTTTTTTCCTTCTCTTTGGAAGTCACACCCTAAAAACTTACGATACTTGTGTCAACTAGGGAAATGTTAGACAAACCTAAAGCAGTAATTTTAACCCTTCAGTGACCATGTGTTGTGAAGTGTCTCCCAAAACTATATGACATAACTCATAGTGGTGGAACAGTGTGTTTCTATGGAACGATGGACTTCATTCAACGTAGGATACTTCAAAGACGATCCACATTACCCCATTCCCATTTCCTGTCCTCTAATGTTCTTTTTCAGGTTTTACAATTATGACTTTTCAGAAAAAGGTCATGTATATCTAAATGTTTGTATTTTTCCACCTGGCAAGTATGCTTGGTTTCCTATGTGCCCAGGCATAACATTTTGTAACTGTAAATTATTCTTTTATGTATTCTCTACTTAAAATGTGTATCTCATCCGTAAATGTTACCAGTCATTTGGATTTGCTGAGGGAAGCAAACTCTAAGCGATGGGGATATGTTGCGTATAAGGTCTGAACAAGATTTGGGAAATATTTTAATTATTGGAGGTTCACATTTCATTTCGTGGTAAGCTCCAGGCTTTAGCAGGAATTAACAAGTTGATATAGGTTGAATGAGTCAATGATGAGAGTAAGCAGTGGTATTGACCTGCCAGCTCATATGTTTTCTGTTAAATCGACAGAAAAATTAAGAAGAGTCATTCTTGGGTTGCACAAGATTGCATCACAGGATGTAAACCCTCTGTGAGGAACCGCTGAGTCGTATGATAGCAGACATTTTGGAAGTCAGTTCTATTTAAACGATTACAGCCAGTAAGGAAGGGTTATTCAGTCATCAGTTAGTCAGGCAGTTGGTTAGTCAGATCATTGGATGCTGCTACTTTAGTCTCATAATAGACCTTGTTAATACTTCTACAAAACTTAACTCATCAAAGCGAACCAGCCACCTCTTGTTCAGAACTCTACGCTACTCTGCATAAAAGGTAATATTTACTTATTATGTATTAATTGATTCAATGTCTGTCTTGATTGCACCCTATATCTCTTCAAGATAACGGAGAGCTTTGTTTGATTTGACTTCCCCAATCTTTAAAATATATTTGTCAATGTTATGGAGAACCCATCACTTTAATTTATCCCCAATCATGTCCCTACCCATTGACCTGTGTAGCTACACCCCCAGTTGTTGATTAGGTTTGTAAGTCCTTCACGCCACTTACAATCCTGGTAGTTAAGCAATGATGAAGAAGTCGTCCCTCAAATGTTAGAACCTTTTCAAGAGAATTCTTCATCTGCAGAACGTTCAGTGGGCTTATGACTGTTACATGCATGTTAATATATTACTATGGAGATTAAAAATAAAACAGAGGTTTATACTAGTAATTTGACAACTGATTATGTAGTAACTAGGAACAAAGTGAGAAGTGCTTTAGTCGTGATCCTGTTAGCGTGTTTCTGTAGACACGTTTCACACTGAAAAAATGGCAGGCAAAGGGTAGCGAACAACACCAGTCATACAGCTGACCTGTTACCTCTCTCTCAGGATGCTCCGGATAAAGTTGCTGAATTCCCAATGAGTGCAAATCCCTGCAAGTTATCTACGTATTCGTATTTTCGACTACGGTTTCATTATACTCGCACAAATTTTGTGTAAAACTTACTAGAGTGCCTACGTGGACAATAGTATTATCTGTACTAGGAAAGGCATTCCACTGTTAAGAACAAACATAACCTTCGTTATTGAATTAAATGACTAACGATCACCTATCATCAGCCTTCGCCCCTTTTTGTGCGTAAAGACAACTTACATGTAGCGTGGCTTCAAAAACAAGCAATAAAATGAGCTTGGGGGGATGTTAATAATTGTTTAAAATTTCAGTAAAAATTAAAGTAAAAAAAAACAGACGCGTTCCTATAGTTACAATGAGATTCTGTTTGTCATCACAACCTTTCACGAAGAAAAATCACAACAAAAATCTAATATAATTTCTTAATTATTCATTCTATTCAAATCTCGGCAACGTGGTGGCTTAGTGGTTAGATCACTCTACTCTCACCAATGTGTCCTGGGTTCGATCCCAGATCATCGCAAAGTCAGATTTGTGGTGGACAACACAGCGCCATGGCGGGTTATCACCGATTTCTCCCACCATCTCATTCCATCGTTGATCCGGCTTCATGTCATATATCATGAGCATCAGCGTCTGCGGTGCCGCATGTAGTAAAAGTAATATCAAGTCCTGGATATACAACTGCTGCCCACTCAGCAGTAAGGAAATTGAGGAGCTACGCTAGGTAGCGAAACCTGCTCCAGAGTGTCAACTTTCCGACTGGGACTACCGAGATGCTGACTACATCTTCTCCCCGTATCGATTGGATGAGCCCACCTCTCCCTTGTGCATGTAAGCGTGAGGCCGGAATTGGATTGGCAGGCTCAGGTGCACTTTCTGCTGTTGTACCATAGGTTTTCTTTACCTTTTACGTTTTAATCTAGATAAATATATAGTTCCAGTAAACATTTGATTTTAGGTACCAGAGGGATACAGTGCATTGAATAAATTGGTCTACTTTTATCATTTACGAGTTAAACAGTATGAAGTGTACTTTAATTATTTGTTTCCTATCCGAGTTTTGAGATATAGCAGTTTAAATTAAACATACTCGTCTGTAAGATATGCCACAGAAACAATAACATAATGATCAGTAGGGCTACTTACCCTTGAGCAAGATAAATTGTAATTAACGTAGAATTTGAGAAGCTTGACCCCGAAGGTCTGTTCATGACCGCTTTATTAGATTTTAATAACCTTCAATCTTCGGCAGTACAGATTGAAAAGCTGCCTCCCATGTGTTCCTGATAACAGCCAGACTCACCAATTTCCCAAATTGGATTATAGTCGTGTCGTTCATTGTTCAACCAAGCATATCATTAATTACAACATTACACTAGATGAAGTTCTCATCCGTACGTATAGCCCCAGGGGAATTCCGAAGGAGCTTAGTTTGAAGTCTTTATTTGAAACCAGCGTTCCTTCCTTTTCTTATAAACTAAGCGGTTCTTTGCATAAATGCTGTTATCTAATCAAAAACTCTATTTGCTTTCCTTCTGCTTATCCTTAGCATAAATCAATGAGATGAATAAATAGTTATTTCTGTATCTCAAAATTATATAACTATATTACATAGCATTTAATGTACAATAACGTTCGGGTAACAAACGACTTTGAATTATAACACTATCTGTTTTCTCACTTAGTTCTATATCAATTTATCGTCCCAGTAAATAAGAATTTCTGTTGTTGCGCACGCATGTGCATGTGCCTGTGTGTGTGTCTGTGTGTGTGTGTGTGTGTGTGTGTGTGTGTGTGTGTGTGTGTGTGTGTGTGTGTGTGTGTGTGTGTGTGTGTGTACTGGTGACTCCTTTGACTGCTTGTTACATTATTTTTTCTTTTCTGTACTTAGCTATCCTAATATTCTTCTTAGTCTATGTTTAATTCTATTTTCATTTTTTATCATTTTTACCTTTCTCCTTTAGCCGTACCCAATAGTTTCCTATAGATGTTATACATATATTTTTTCACTTTTAATACTCAGAATATTTCTGATTTGTATTTCACCGTCCAAGTTTTTCAACATTTGTGTCATGTTTTTTCCTACAGCTTTATTTCACTACAGTATAATATTCACTTCAACGCACATTAAACATTTTCGTATTTCTTCATCATGATTTCTACTTTCAAGTTTCTCTCATTCTTGCTGATAGGGATTCTTTTTGCCCTGGATTGTCACAAATATAGCTCTATGAACTGTTTTTTAACTCGGAACTAGTCTTAATTATACTGTCGTTCTCATGGTCTAGGGTCTAACCCCTGGTTCCCGTGGTCGCTGGTTCCAAACCGTCGGAGAGCGATGGAGGTAAAATGGTAGCTATATATCTGCAATTCCCCTAAACAGCCGTAAACAGAGATAACTCAGGCAGTAATGTATTCTAACGTTTCCGTGCTCGATAACTGGCTGACCAATCTGACGAAAATATGTTTTTCATAGATATGTTTGGTCATTTTGCAAATGTAGAGTTTCTTCTTTCCTTTCCGCCACTTCCGCCCATTTCATTTCAATCCGGAGTTATAACGGTCAAAAGTGTCGGCGAAGGACTTATTTCGTCCTGCCCTCTGTAGACTTTCTACACTGTAACTATAGTTCTCGACGTAGCAGCGGCGTTGTAGTCCACTGTCCTGCTGGGGTCTCCGTATGTTCGGGATCTACTTGCCTCATTTTCAGAGGAACTCAAAATATGTATGTGTAATAAGGTTTTGAAACAATTATTCATTTCGTCATACATTAATTGGCAGAACAAATTGTTTAATTACGTAACTATGAAACATAAACATGAAGAAGAACAAGGAGTAACACGAGTTACGTAATTAATATAATCATTTTGAATAGAAAGAAGTGTTAGCCAAAGAAGTACTGTAAAACAAGATCTCAAGGAAAGAGGTCATTTAAAAGGATAAAAGTAGTATTAAATAAAAGGTAATGTAAATAAATATAATATTAACATGCATAAGTAATAAATAGTTGAAAGTGTATATTAATAAAGCAGACGATCAGCAATGGCTTCGCGTTGTCAGAGAAGAAAAACACATTACTAAATAGGTAATATAATGGACGTGTTTGAACCATGTCTTGAAGGCACAAGAAGCAGATGTTTGTAACAGTAATTAACAGTGCTGGTGTTTCAGAGTAATACATAATAATAAAAATAACATTAATAATAATTTCCCGAGATAAAACGAGATTTAACTGGAATAGACTCCAAATACCAATTCTATAGTCACGCAAAACAAGATGTGTAGACTGAAAGTACAAAATTTCATTAGAGAAGTACCTGCGTCCATCTATCTTACGAAGTATGCAAACAACTCCCCTCATTTATCGAAAATCGTTCTTTAAAGCTAAATGTTAATAAAAAATAAGGCTAATAAGTCACATTGTAACGTAACATAATCTCAGAGTATTGCAAGAGAGGAACGGGAACAAATAATTTGAATTCCTGTGTGTATGTGTGTGTGTGTGTGTGTGTGCGTGCACGCGCGCGTGTCTTTAAATTTGTTTTGCAGAAAGAAAAATCCTAAAACAATTTAAATCAAATGTATTAAGATTACCGCATCTTTAATTTCCGTTCATTACAAAAACTAAATAACTATTCTTATAGGAATTTGTGTCTAACAGGGCAAGAAATTGATTATTTTAATGATTCTAAGAATCATTGTGGTATGACACTCTATCTCTCATTTAATATTAAGTAATAAGCATTCCTGAAGTTGAATTCTGTTCAACAAGGGCCCCCTAAAAGTTAAACTCACTGTTTAAATATATTATAAATGAAGTCCAATAGTGTCGCACATGAACAGAATTGGTAGACAAACAAAATTAAAATATAATAGACAAACAAAATTAAAATATAAAGAACATAAAACAAGGGTTTAAGCCACAAAAACATCCAGATCTCTTAGAGTCTAGTAAAATTAATTTTACAAGTTCTTGCTGCTCTATGTAATTCATGATAATCAAGATATATATTACCTTATTGCCAATTTTCTTGCCAGTGCAATAATATGGGAATACAGTAGGCTTAAGTGATAGTTAACTCTTTTAAAAGCTCGTCTCTATATGGTGACTTTGTCCGTTCTGTTTGCATGGGCAAGAGACGAAAACAATGAATAACAGAATCTATTCGACAAAAGCAAGGTAATGGAAAATGGAATCCATTAATAAGACATATCTACGAAATCATATACTCCACTAAATACTCTATTTGTAATTATTTGTTTGTTAATCGTGAACTAGGTACATTTTTTGTGAGATTTAATTTTGTCCATCTCTTGTGGTTTACAAGTTTTATAAAAGCCATCCAGAATAAACACGACATCTTAGAACACTCCCTTAAAAATTCAAGGTATACATTTAATGTTTTTAATATAATCATTTAATCAACAGTAGTGCGGTGACTGGCATACTGTAACGGCCATGGTAGGAATCGAACCTCCACCGGCTAGATTACGACATTTGATAAAAAGTGTTGAAAGTGGTTCAAGCCTGGAATTCGGAGTAACAGAACGCTTACGTATGAAGAAAAAAAGTATTTAAGCTGGCCAATGTAGCTCAACGAGGAAGTTGGCAGTTGGCGCAGCTGATATTCAGATGATAGGAAGTCCATAGTGAGTTAACAAGTATCCGTGGTCAAGCTGTCATACAAGCCGTTATACACGTCATCGCAAGGGTTGAACCAGCACCTCCGAGTCTACTATGAATTTCAAGGTAAGTTTGGGTATATTGCATTAAACCAAGGCCGCCTCCGGACATTGTGTATTTATACAGTTAATAAACCTGGCTCATATACTAATTTGGGATTAATAAAACTTTTTCCACCAGATGGCGGTTCCGTTCCCTAGCCTCTCTGTGTAGCATACCTCTGAAAGCTACACCCCCCTAGTATCGAACTTCTTCCCGGGCTTCGCTACAATACCATGAGGTTGTCTTTCCGCTGTGTACAGGAGTAACCGGCTGGTAGTGACAGGTGTATTGTTTTTTCGGGCGTGTCTATAGTTCAGCGCGTTGGCACTTAGTTCGATTGAATTGGGTATCTTCCATGCCAATTCGTTTTGAGTCGTAAAGGTAACCATGGTGGTTTATAAAAGTGTGAATAGGGTTCAAATTCAATTTGAAGCAGCGGCAAGTAAACCTACTGTATTAGAAACCCACCAGTGGTTTGTAAACTTCATGGGGTACAAGTGGATCAAGTTGATACGCTCCAGCTGCACACCAGAGAAAAAACTATATATGTGAAAGTAACATCGGCGGCATTGTACGATAATCTCCTATTCCATTATCAGGGTGAGCAAAATTTTATCTACGCCTCCGGTGAAATTGTAAAGGTACGCATAACACCGGGTGATCAGCAAACATTGAATGCTAGAGTATTTAACCTCCTTCGGATGTTCCCTATACTGTGTTGTCCCAGCAGCTGAGCCAATACGGTACACTGACATACCCAAAGAGCAATGAAGCTCCCAGTACCTTCTCCCGACTAACAACGGCGTGCTCGCTGTGAAGATGTGACTCAAACGTAACATACCGTTCGGTTATCGATACATGTTTAGTTGCAATTAGATACGTCGGTCAACCACAAGTTTGTCATCTGTGTCATGCCACTACCCACCTAAAGGCAGATTGCCCCCTTCGTGCCACGAGGCTACCCATAAATCCAAGGAATCATCCAGTTACCTTCAGTGCGGCAGCAGGTGGTAGCACATATTCTGATGTCGGCAGAGATTACGTCCACAGAATAACGGCAGCCTGAGCAACTTGCACAGCAGGCCGCGATTGGTCCTGCGGTAGTAGAGATGACAAGAGATGCGGTGGAATCCGAGAATGCAGAGATGGCCAGTTATACGTAACATGCCGGTGGCTGAGAAACATGATGTACCCGAAAGATCCGCTGTTACCGCTCCATATGAAGTTTCTCGGGACGAATGCATGGAGGTCGTTAGTGATGAGTAGGCAGAGGTCACTGCTACTGAAGTAGCTCAGTTAAGGCAGAAGTTTAGTATTGCCTTATCGGGTCGCGATCCACGGTTAAGAAATCAGCACAGGAGGATGAAAGTGGAAGGTATCCCGACATGACAGCAACTTCCGGACTTGGAGCATCTAACAGGTGGTCCTCCGGTTCCTAACAGAGCGAAAGAGAGACTCAGGCAAGCGGCCGGCTGTGGATGACAGTAATGAGTATTGTGACTTTGTGGGTTCGTGGAATAAAAAGTCCAATTACACCACCCAAAAGATGTTCTTTATTTCCACCGACTTACAGTTTAACACTTGCCAATTACACAGAATTACTTGCTGCACACAATTACAATTTACCAGTTCGTCCGTTACAACTTCACTTGTACTCGCGATTACATAAGCTCCGGTACACATACCAGTTACGTACAGTCTTCCGTTGCACAACCCTTTCGTACATTAACACGTCACTGACTAACTCTTACACCAAGAACTGCGACTGTCTCACTAACTGACCGACCAACTCAACACAGCACAACAACTGACTCACACTGTCTGTCTGTCCCTCTTTATATAAGAATATCCCGACTTCTGGTGTTTACAAGATTGTTCTGGTAACAGAAAGATCGAGAACCAGGTGGAAGGGAAACAGACGCACAATTATGTTTCTTTCCGACCACTGGCTGTCACCACTATAAGACAAACGAGGGAGAGGTGTGGCTAACGCGGTCCTCCCCTACCTTCCGTTCGCAGCTGGTACAGGGTGTTCCAACGCCCGGGTGACACTGCTCCCTCCTCAAAGCTGTTCGCCCACGAACAGCCCCATCGTAGCGTGCGAGGCGGTCCAGGTGTACCACCAGCATCTGCCCGGAGTCTGAGCCAGAAGTAGCGCTGCCGTAGTTTGTGAATCATTCGGTTCGCTCCCAGGTGTCCTCCTGAAGTACCGGCGTGCACTTCCTCCAAGACTTCCGGGACCTTGCTCCGGGGAAGTACCAACTGTCCTCTCCGCGCCTTCCCATCGGGTGACTCCCATACCCGGAACAGCACGCCCACTCTGGTCTTCAACGAGTCCCATTTTGCCCAGTGCGACTTGTAGGTGGCGCTCCTCGGTGCGATGTCCTCCCAGGTTGGTCTCGTCCCTGCGTCCACTTCCCTCAAGAGTGGCCCCAAGTCTGCGTCCGCCAGCTGCTCCCTCCTCAGGCCTGCGCTATCCCAGCCTTCAGCAGGCACTGCCACAACTACTCGGACTGCTGCGGCACGCTCCTTCTCTTCCACTCTTGTGCGCTCATGGCCGTCCTGGATCTGCGGTAGGACACCTCCAATGTAATGGTCGCTAGCGTCGGTGTCCACAATGAAGGCGCCACCCGGTTGTGGGAAACCCAAAATTGGAGCACTGCACAGGGTCCCCTTCGGGTGCTGGAAAGCGTCTTCGGCGTCCTCCGTCCACACATAAGGCCGGTTTTCCTCTGTCAGGCGGGCGAGGGGTTTTGCGATGTTGTCGGCCTTTTCCTCTAAATCATTAAGGCGGTCGTCTACTTGACCCTTCCGTTTGCCCAGGTTCGCGACGTCATCCCCCACGCCGGCCAACCGTTCCTCAAACTTGGCGGCGAGAGCCTCGTTCGCCACCTTCATTTCGGTAGCCAGACCGTCATTCGCTGCTCTCATTTCCGTGGTTAACTCGGCCTTCATTTGTTCCATCTTCTCGGCGATGTTGACCCTAGCCGTCCTGATTAGTTTCAGTTCCGCGGCCAGGTTATTTCTAGTCTCCAGTATCTCTGTTAGTTCCGCTAAAATCTTTTCTAATGCTGCCTCCATCGTTGTAATGTTCGGTGATGTTGTTTTCCCGCTTCCTGACACCAGTGTGACTTTGTGGGTTCGTGGAATAAAAAGTCCAATTACACCACCCAAAAGATGTTCTTTATTTCCACCGACTTACAGTTTAACACTTGCCAATTACACAGAATTACTTGCTGCACACAATTACAATTTACCAGTTCGTCCGTTACAACTTCACTTGTACTCGCGATTACATAAGCTCCGGTACACATACCAGTTACGTACAGTCTTCCGTTGCACAACCCTTTCGTACATTAACACGTCACTGACTAACTCTTACACCAAGAACTGCGACTGTCTCACTAACTGACCGACCAACTCAACACAGCACAACAACTGACTCACACTGTCTGTCTGTCCCTCTTTATATAAGAATATCCCGACTTCTGGTGTTTACAAGATTGTTCTGGTAACAGAAAGATCGAGAACCAGGTGGAAGGGAAACAGACGCACAATTATGTTTCTTTCCGACCACTGGCTGTCACCACTATAAGACAAACGAGGGAGAGGTGTGGCTAACGCGGTCCTCCCCTACCTTCCGTTCGCAGCTGGTACAGGGTGTTCCAACGCCCGGGTGACAGTATGAAGAGAATCTACGTTCAGCTAAACTTTAACAAAGACGATTCGCAACCAGACAGTGTTCACGGAGGCTCATCTGATATTGCACTGTCACTGGTTCTTCTAAATCCCGGCATCATTAAGAATATTCTGATTTTCAACTGAATGCCGATAGGTGTTCAAATCCGGGCTTCACTTAATCTTAACATTCTGCGACAGATGGTCAAACAGAAACTTTTAAGGTAAGGCTACACTGAAAATTCCAAATTCCATAATAAGAGATCTATCATTATGAAAATTTAGCCACATAATTAGGGTATCATTTTACACCTGCATGCAAATTTTTATGTTGGTACACCAAATAGTTAATTAACTGAATCTTTATTTTTGGCTAGTAAAGACCAATTTTAAAAGACCCACATTCTTTTTTTTTGGAATACTCTTGTAGCATTTGTTATAAAATATTTTCCACGTGTTAGCTCTCAAAATTTTGAAATATTAACTTATTTTATTACTTAACACTATATAGATTTTAAAACATGAGCATTAACGAGAAAAGGGGAATGTGAAGTTTCTTAATTACATATTATGGAGCTATCCTGTAAGTTTCACCAAGTTAAATGGAAAACTTTGACGCGTGAGGCATTTTGTATACTGAAAAGTGTTAGAAAAAAAGTTTCTCAGAAAATCAATTTTAAAGTCATGATTGTTACTTTTAACGATTGTTAAAGGTCTTTTTAAATTATTACGTGATGGCCTAAAGTGGTGCAAATGATAAAAATTGCATGCCATCCATTACTACAAACCCTAAGCTACCAAAAATGCCAAAAAAAGAAAATTCCATGATTTTCAACATTTTCGGCGAATTTTCAGTATAGCCTTGTCTTAAGGCAGTTATTGGTAAATAATGACATAGATATTTGCTTTTACGGGACGTGAATATTGGTAATATGGACTTCTTTATGGCTTCGAGTAAGAGACAAATATTGATCCGGAAGGTGCCTGTACGGCGATTGTGTATTGCTCAAATTTATAACTTCAAAATTTGACGTCATCAATAGCATCGCTGACGGATCCAGTTTATATACGATTCCCCTCGTGGTTTGAGATCGTATTTGATGTGCTGACAGCAGTTTGGGGGCCTCACTCTACCGGCAGATTAATATAATAATAATAATAATAATAATAATAATAATAATAATAATAATAATAATAATAATAATAATAATAATAATAATAATAATAATAATAATAATAATAATAATAATAATAATAATAATAATAATAATAATAATAATAATAATAATAATAATAATAATAATAATAATAATAATAATAATAATAATAATAATAATAATAATAATAATAATAATAATAATAATAATAATAATAATAATAATAATAATAATAATAATAATAATAATAATAATAATAATAATAATAATAATAATAATAATAATAATAATAATAATAATAATAATAATAATAATAATAATAATAATAATAATAATAATAATAATAATAATAATAATAATAATAATAATAATAATAATAATAACAATAACAATAACAATAACAATAACAATAACAATAACAATAACAATAACAATAACAATAACAATAACAATAACAATAACAATAACAATAACAATAACAATAACAATAACAATAACAATAACAATAACAATAACAATAACAATAACAATTACAATAACAATAACAATAACAATAACAATAACAATAACAATAACAATACCAATAACAATACCAATAACAATAACAATAACAATAATAATAATAATAATAATAATAATAATAATAATAATAATAATAATAATAATAATAATAATAATAATAATAATAATAATAATAATAATAATAATAATAATAATAATAATAATAATAATAATAATAATAATAATAATAATAATAATAATAATAATAATAATAATAATAATAATAATAATAATAATAATAATAATAATAATAATAATAATAATAATAATAATAATAATAATAATAATAATAATAATAATAATAATAATAATAATAATAATAATAATAATAATAATAATAATAATAATAATAATAATAATAATAATAATAATAATAATAATAATAATAATAATAATAATAATAATAATAATAATAATAATAATAATAATAATAATAATAATAATAATAATAATAATAATAATAATAATAATAATAATAATAATAATAATAATAATAATAATAATAATAATAATAATAATAATAATAATAATAATAATAATAATAATAATAATAATAATAATAATAATAATAATAATAATAATAATAATAATATATTTATCTGAGATCAAGTATATTAAATAAGAAATTATCATGAATAAAATGCAATGGCATCAGGTACATATGATGTGAATTCATTAAGTGAATAAAAGTGTCTTAATATAAGCCAGTGATAAATTTTGCCTTTATACAGATTAAAAGGTACACTATTTGCCTTAGAACAAAGTTTTTTATAGAAATTAACACCATTATAAAAAAAATACTGGCTGTCGACTGTAATTTACAACTAGGAATATGTAATTTAAAATGGTTTCTCGTGTAAATAGTGTGAGCATCAGATCTCCGTATGTACTCGTGTCTGTTTTTATGTATATATAGCAAGACAGAATAGAACAAACAATGGTTTACATGGCTCGTTGAACATTTATTTAACATAATTCTTAATGCCCTTTTCTGACAAATTAAAATATCCTTAATGTGAGGGGAGTGTCCCCATAAATGCATACCGTATGATATATGTGAATGAATAAGAATAAAATAAATATTTTTCAAACCATGAAGTAGAAGAGCAGATCTTAGTTTACAAAGTAAAAGTATAGTGCGAGTAATTTTATTACATACTTCAGAAACATGGTTTTTCCATGTGCGCTTGGTATCGAGTTTAGAACCTAGTAAACTAAAGCATTGAGAAGTGCTGTTGGACATTTCTCTTAACCCAAGGTGCATAAATTGAGTATTCTTTTAATTCAATAAAAAACCATTGACAGGTGTGTCGTGCCCGCGTAACATAAAGCTGCGTAATTTCGCCTGGTGCGTAGATACGACAACTGTTGTGGTTCGTTTTAATGAATGTGAACACTGCAAATGACGGATAAATACTACCAATGTCTTGAAATTTGCTGTTTCTCTGTGAAGATTTATAACTTAATATAATTTAATAAAAGAATGTCAAATTAATAACAGTATTAGTTTCAAAACATTTTAGTAAAGAAACAGAACTTTTTGTCCCTTCAACGGTGCATGTCATATCGAACGACGAATGAATGAACGAATTAATCAGTTAATCACTGAGTGAAACAGGTGATATAATACTCAAATGAGTCCAGGGTCCCTAGAGCTTAGAGCTACCCGATATCGTTTTCGCAGGAGAAAATCCTGGAAAAAGCCTTATGCAGGTAACTTAGCAAGAGACGATGAACGTTCGGGACATCTAAAAACTGCAATTACCGACGAAAATATCGCCAAAGTTCACCAAATGGTGCTATATGCCCGCCGAATTAAAGTGAGAGAGATAGCAGAGGCTATGAACATGTTAAAAGAACGTGTTTGTCACATATTAAATCAACATTTAGACATGAGAAAGTTGTCCGCGCGTTGGGTGCCGCGTTTGCTCACATTAGACCAAAAACGTGTTCGATTTCCAGCGCTCTGTTGACGCAATAAACCCGAGTTTTGGCGCCGATTAATTAATGTAGATGAAACTTGGATACACCATTATACGCCCGAAACAAAATACGGTCCAAGCAGTGGACTGCAAAGGGGAACCGGCTCCAAAAGAAGCAAAAATTGTTTCTTCGGCTGGGAAAGTGATGGCGACTATTTTTGGGATAGTCATGGAGTTATTTTAATCGATTATCTTCAAAAAGGAAAAACCATTACAGGAGCATACTACGCATCATTACTTGACAAGCTGAAGGCAGAACTTGCGAAAAAACGACCATATTTGCAGAAAAAGAAAATCTTGTCTCGCCCCAGCGTGCTGGGCTTATAACCCAGAGGTCCGTGTATCGTAATCACGCTCTGCTACCAACAATTGCGCCGATCCTCGTCAGAGGGAAAGTTGCAAACCTTAAACATATTAAACAGGAAGACAGGTAGATAACGAGGTACCGATGGAGAAAATTAGGAAGGTATGCGGCAACACCTAACACTAGTTGACGGAGTGCCCCTTTCAGATATGCCTAACTAAATATTTGTGAATCTGTTCTAAGTATTATTTATTTTACACCATCATGACATACAGGCTGATATAAATATATCTCTTTATCCCTTCCTTAACTAAGAGTTTAGTCCCTCGGATATTAAATTCACAACAGTTCTGCACTTATGAGCACAGGGCCCCAGGCCAGAAATAAGAAGCACGTTAAAAAAAAAAAAAAGAGGAATTATACCATGGTAGATGAGCGCCACTCACCACCTGCCGCCCGGAGAGCCCACTTATGCCAAACTAACTCAAGGATACCGAGCCACTCGTGAGCAAGGCTCGGCTGAAGCACCCCAGCGCCAGTAAGCGCCGAAAAGAAACACGGCGACACCCGGCTAGAGCGCCCGGCCGGCAAGTTAGGGAGCGGTCGGCTCAAACCTTTGATAATTCTTCCGGTGCTCAATTCATCTTAGCAGCAACAGCATCATCATCATTAGCAGCAGCAGCGGTAGTAGTAGTAGTCGTAGTAGTAGTAGTAGTAGTAGTAGTAGTAGTAGTAGTAGTAGTAGTAGTAGTAGTAGTAGTAGTAGTAGTAGTAGTAGTAGTAGTAGTAGTAGTAGCAGCAGCAGTAGTATTGCCATTGAAACTGTTCAATGGCCAAGAAAGGCAATAATGGTAAGATTCATGAGAACAGGCAGTTACATAGAGGTCAAAACGTGAGGATAATTATTTGAAAAACAGCAGGGAGGAATAATAGGAAACTTGAAAATAATTAGGCAATAACAGTAACTCTATCAGAAGTATTCCGAAGTGACTTAATATCACCACCTACGGAACTTTTTATACCTATGCCTTTCAGAGGGTGCGCCCCAGAAGGGAGGGCTGAGTGGTGTGGCCTCACTTAAGGAGAGACTACAGGAGAGCGCAGGACCCCTTAGGGCTACAGGCAGTCCCATTCTAGTAGATTTACGGGCATGTATATATACACACACACATATATATATAATTATATTGATACGCACAGTAAACAACCAGAAAAACAGTGCCAAAGCATCACCCTGCTATTCTTTATATCTGCAACTGCTGACACTGCTACTTATTAGCTAGCCTTTAAGTCATGGAGTAGATTATTTTTAAGTTTAGAAGAGATTAAAACGCCATCTCCTTTATGACGCATTATTAGATCAAAAGGTATTCAATATATCAGACTGTATTTTACTTGGGGACCTCCTCCAATCTGGAAGGCGAGGATTTGCAGGGAGAAAATTCCTTGCCATGCAACGCCGGTACTTCCACGTACCCTTTGAACCCTAAAAGAGTCAATTTCCCGCCTCCATAGCGTAGATGGTAGCGTGTCTGCCTCACGTTCAAGAGGTCTCGAGTTCGAATCTCGGTCAGGGTGAGTTACCTGGATAAGGCTTTTTCCGGGTTTTCCCTTATCCTTAAAGACGCATGTTGGGTAACTCTAAGCTCAATGGATTCCGGACTCATTTGAGCATTATTTCACCAGTTTCATTTATCGTCCGATATGACTCAACGTTGGAGGACGTAAATTTAAAAAAAAAAAAAAGTCAACAAGGATGAAACGTGAAGTGAAAGGTGAAGGGAACGAGGGAATCTGATAAATCTTTAATAAATTGATAACTGTTCCTAGTTTACTTGTTATCTTCATATCTTTAACAGTTTATCCAAAACTTTAAAATACTCTAAGAATAAGTTTTAAAGGATGTCATTTTTCTAAAGATATCTTGGAGGAAACACAATTTTTACATATATTTTATATATAAAACACGTCTTTACTAATTAAGGGTGAAATAATATTAACTTGTGCATATATTTTTTCAAGCATGAACAAAAAATGAATCTCGAATGTAAAAATACCATCTAATTTTAAAGCAATTGTAGCTTTTATCGTATAATTTGGATAGAATTTGGTAAACTTTCATCGCAATAACTCATACTAATGATTCTTGAGAAAACTTAGTCGTCCCCAAAAACTAGATTACATAAAGAATATAAACGTAACTTGATATGAGCAGTAGTGGAGGAATGACACTTATTTACAAGGACGTATGCTGAAGGCGCCTCGACAGAAATTTTCACAGGTAGCAGACTGTTTGCATCCCTTACTGAATTGCTAATGAAGATGTCGCCCGCGTACGTCTAGAGTAAGGTGCCGTTTGCATATTGAAATGGCTCGAGCACACCCTTCCCAACACATAACTAGCATTCACATTCTTAGCTTGAGCAATACTGTATCAGAAAATGTCCTATTGCATTCTAAATCAAAGTGTAAATAATATACTGGAAACGGTAAGTGAGAAAACAAAATATATTGTACAGAAATACTGTACTTTAAAAGACATCATGTAAGTTTACCTGTCACCCGTTCCCTATAACTACTTCTTTTTGATCTTCTAGAGTAGTACAACTTCCTGTTTGTTCCCAAAGCTCAAGCTTCTTCCTCAGCGGATGAATATTGTCGCGAGCCAATGTTGCGACTGGCGCGCCCAAAGGGACAGACAGTGCAGCGCGGAGATAAAAGCTTACCGAAACAGAGAAAGAAAGAAATAGATAGCTGACTGGAAGGTTCGCTTTCTTGATTGTTGCAGAAAATTCCACTAATTTCTGGAACAATGCGTGGAGGTATAAATGGAAGCCGCGGTTAGTTGTCCCGGGGACAGTCGTAATTGAACCCGATAATTGTGCGCGTGCAGCTGTGATTTGAAAGTGAACCCTTTCGTTTATTTTGCATGTGCAGAAACCACGAGAGATTGTGTTAGTATATGTTACGTCATGCTGCTGCCAAGATTGTACAAACTGTCCTTCTACGGAAGTAAAGAGCATTTTTAAATTTTAGCAACCTGGACTTCTAATGCTACGAACCCACAAAGTCACACTATCTCCTCTCTGTCCACCTTTTTGGAGGTTTTCCACTGTCTGTTTTGTCGTTCAATGGAATGTCTTCTACCGCTCTCTTTGCCAACCGAACTTCTTCCATTTTATCTATGTGTTCCATCCACTTTTCCCTTCGTTCTTTGATAAATTTTGTAATATCTAAACATAATATGTAAAATTTGTTGCAGTTTTCTATAATTACTGTATTGTGTATTCTATCACCTAATGTTTTTCCTTGGATTGCTTTTTTTTTTTAAATTTACATCCTCCAACGATTAGTCGTATCGCACGATAAATGAAATGGGTGAAATGATGCTCAAATGAGTCCGGGGTTCATGGAGCATATCTCTCAGGATAAGGGAAAATCCCGGAAAAACTTCCTTGGATTGTTCTTAATATATTCATTTCACATGTATTCACTTTTTTGTTCTGCCAGTATCTGCTGGTGTTTCTGCTGCGTATGCTAAAATTGGCCTTAAAACTGTTTTAAAAAGCCTTATTTTCCTTCCTAAATTTAAATATTTATTTCTCCAAACTATATCCTTCATATATCCTGGTATTTACGCTGGCTTATCTGTTTGTTTCTTTACTTTGCAACAGGAATACGTGTGTTGCAAGTGGGAATGACTGAATATGTTGTGATGGTTTGTTTCTCACCGTTGTGAAGATCTTGCAGTCTAATCCTGTAGCTTCCTGCGCAGCATCACTGGAGTTAGATATCTTACCCTAGGGCGTGGTCGCGCATTAGTTGTTACTATTGTTTGAATGAACAAACACTTCTCTTCTTTACAAAGTTGAATATTTAATTATTAGGAAACATGTATATACTTTGATACAATTTTTAAATGACGTAATTGCTTTCATCTAACAAACGGTGAGTGATGTGTAGATGAACTATTCTTCTTTTACACTCACGCTAATTAATGCATCTTAAATACTCACAAACAAAATCGTTTCTGCACACGCACGTCTTACTCCTACGGAGTTCTTATGCAGAAGAAGTCTAATTCCAGTTAATCTCCTGCTCCCTTATTTTTACGTTGCTATAGCAACCAAATAACTTATCTCCTACTGGTCCACGCCACCACATTACGTAATTACATTATTACAGCTACCAATAGCGACAGTATTACATAATGTTTTACTCACACTACATCATCTCGTGGCAAACGTAATTTTGCACATTCATTTTCACACAAATTACTTTTTTTTCATTACAATTCCAAATCAGTTTTTGAAATTTAGTAACATGAAATAACCGCCACAAATACATGACATAGTTTTATGTAATTTGTAATTTAAGATTTGACCAAACCATGGCTGCGTGGTTAGACCACTTGGCTCTTAACAAAGTGACCCGTGTTCGATCCCAGGCGACCGCAAAATGAGTTCTGTGGTGGATAACACGGCTTTCTCCGGGTCCTCTGGTTTCCCCGTCAGCATTCCGCCAATTGCTACATCATCATCTTTCCTATCATTCACCTCGCATTATATTTATTATCCACTTCCTTCATCTTCACACCAGACATTGGGCTGAAGCTTAGGTTCCTCAGGCCCGACCTTAAAGGGGATAGAGGAACAAGAATCCCCTTAACACCACGATAGTGGTACAGCTAGGGAAGTTAAAGAAGAAGAAAAAGTAATGCAAGATCCTGAATAACGGAATTCCAAGACTTGCTCAGTTATATTCCCTTACACTTCTAATTTGTATCTAATTGGCTCTTTCGAAACAGTCATACATGTAGTTTTCTTTTCTTTTGCGACTGTGGTGAATTTATTTAATAATATATGTAGGCCATCGGTAGTTTCTGAGCGGACGACTGCATCATCTACATGACATATACCAGGATATTAGGAGTTACCCATTTTATATCCTTATGACTTTTTAATTTATAAAATTCAATCCGAATGATGACTAGTTCTAGACTGTTTAAAATATACACCTTATTTATCATACAAAATCATAAACAAAAGTATTTTAATTAAAATCGTTTCAGACATTTGGAAGGTAATACAAAATAGCAAAATATTTTGTATCAAACTGAATTTTACTCATGTACGACCTTTCACTGTTACAGTTCTTAGGGTTTCATTCTCTGCTGGCCGTGAAAGAGCGCTTAATGTTGCTCAGATGCCCTCTTTATCACTGTGGGATTCTGTTATGTTGTAAATCTAAAACAATGTATACAGTTTATATAACCTGTAAGACATAAGACAAAATCAAACTACACATATTTTAAGGGAAAAAAAGAAGGATCGCTTAAACTAAACATTTCAGGTTTGGAACATTTTTCGAGTTCACACTATAATTTGTGAAATAGTGAAAAAGAATTGCTAAATATAGCAAGATCCCAGAAGCAGAAGACTGCACTCCAACTACAATAACACTTCGTGAGTTTCAGATAATTTATCGAATATTAAACATTCATAAAACCGCATAACCTAGGCATAGAATAGTTTAAAATAAATAAAATGCTGCAAACAGCAGCCAACAATGGCCCCTAAAGAACATTAACCACACAGACGTGCTAAAACAACTGACAGTTACAAATCCAAAGAATGTAAACAGAAGAGACTCCACTACAGAAATGACACCAAATCACAAAGATATTACACCTCAGTAACATATTGTCGCGAATTCATTATTTACGTTGGCGCGGCACGGAGGAATAACATACATAGCGCAGTGTGGAAATAAAGAGCTTGCCTAAGCAGATAAATATAGCGCGGAGATAAAAGGCTGGCCGACACAGATAAAGTTACTCGTCTAGAACGTTCGTATTTATCTGGTGACGTGTTCGAGGACAATATATAACAGTCTGGAATCATCAATGGTTGGGTATAGAAAAAAGCCATGGCTAGTAAAGTAGACAGTCGTAAAATGGAGTTGTAACAAGGGTGTTGTAAACAGTGGAAGTTGAGTAAGCCCTTTGTTGTGTTCAACGACCTTGGTAGAGTGTAATTGTGTATGTGATGTAATTCTGCTACTGTGAGGATGGAATAAAGTGCATTTCTACGGAAATAAAGGAATTGTTGAATTTCTGCAACTTGGACTTTTAATTTTACGAACCCACAAAGTAACAATACTCAAAGGCACTACAAATGCCACCCAGTATACAACAAGCAATTGTTAATGAATCTAGAGAGAGCATTTCAAATAAAGTTTATATTCTAGCGGTAGAAAAGATTTCGGACCCAGCAAACATAAGATTCATATCAAGGATATCAAATGGAACCATATCCAGTAATAAAGCTTAAACGCCAACAACAAATCCTCTTTAATCATCGTCGTATTGGACACACCAAACTTACCCATAGCTACTTATTCAGTAAAACCACCTCCTGTCTGCAACATTTGCCTAACGAAGCGGCTATTGACTCCATTATATTGGGGGCGAAATGACCATTGCAAGAAAATAAGAAATAGATTTTAAAAACGGACATAGGTACAGTTACCTTAGCAAACAGAACAATTGACGACTGCAACAAAATACCTGCAGAATTACTGGAGACACTGGCTCAAAGTGCAAATAGTTTTAAACAGAGACAACGCAAGAAAATGAGCTATAGATAGAAAAATGTGTAATTACATATTGTATTATCACTAGTAAATACTCAATTTTGGGTTATCATAGTGTACTTGAAAACAATATTATGTATTGATCTCATAGCGCATTGTTATTGTTTGTGTTACTGGCAGTATTGTCATAATTTTATTATTATTATTATTATTATTATTATTATTATTATTATTATTATTATTATTATTATTATTATTATTATTATTATTATTATTATTATTATTATTATTATTATTATTATTATTATTATTATTATTATTATTATTATTATTATTATTATTATTATTATTATTATTATTATTATTATTATTATTATTATTATTATTATTATTATTATTATTATTATTATTATTATTATTATTATTATTATTATTATTATTATTATTATTATTATTATTATTATTATTATTATTATTATTATTATTATTATTATTATTATTATTATTATTATTATTATTATTATTATTATTATTATTATTATTATTATTATTATTATTATTATTATTATTATTATTATTATTATTATTATTATTATTATTATTATTATTATTATTATTATTATTATTATTATTATTATTATTATTATTATTATTATTATTATTATTATTATTATTATTATTATTATTATTATTATTATTATTATTATTATTATTATTATTATTATTATTATTATTATTATTATTATTATTATTATTATTATTATTATTATTATTATTATTATTATTATTATTATTATTATTATTATTATTATTATTATTATTATTATTATTATTATTATTATTATTATTATTATTATTATTATTATTATTATTATTATTATTATTATTATTATTATTATTATTATTATTATTATTATTATTATTATTATTATTATTATTATTATTATTATTATTATTATTATTATTATTATTATTATTATTATTATTATTATTATTATTATTATTATTATTATTATTATTATTATTATTATTATTATTATTATTATTATTATTATTATTATTATTATTATTATTATTATTATTATTATTATTATTATTATTATTATTATTATTATTATTATTATTATTATTATTATTATTATTATTATTATTATTATTATTATTATTATTATTATTATTATTATTATTATGATTATTATTATTATTATTATTATTATTATTATTATTATTATTATTATTATTATTAATAGTATTATCATCATCACCATAACCATTACTACTACCTACTACTACTACTACTACTACTACTACTACTACTACTACTACTACTACTACTACTACTACTACTACTACTACTATTTAGGTTGATGTGTAAATTTAGTTAGATTTTGAATTGAATTACTTAGGCTTGACGGGAATTTATATAGGTTTAGGTTTGGCATATAATTATTTAGGTTCCTTGTAAAAATTAATTTTGACAAACGCTGCCACCGCGCCTTGTCGTAAGCAGTGAAGTAATAAAATATATAAAAACATTTTTACCAAAAAATTATAACATCACTGTCAAACACATCATAGAAGAATACAACAAATATCAACAGCAGGAATAGAAGCCAATGTTCCCAGTAAACTCACAGAAGCACTTGGAAACCACATATAATGTAAAACAATTTTGTACTTTGGTAGCATTACGGAACTCTGTGACATATCTAATATAAATTCACTGTGTAACTTTACTCTTAAAATGCCGCAATATAACATGTAAGTTAGAGCGACAATACAGAAAGAAATAATAAATTGTGTCTGTGAAATGAAATGTGTAGTGTTTAACGCCCGCTCCTACTACATACGGCACCGCAGGCGGTGACACTGATACATGTGATGAATATGGAGCACCGGTGGAATGAGATGGCGGGGGAAATTGGAGGTCCCGGAGAAAACCCGCCCCAGCGCCGTGTTGTCCACCACAAATCTCACTTTGCGGTCGCCTGGAATCGAACCCGGGCCGCCTTGGTGAGAGCCAAGCGGTCTAAAAATTCTGTCTGTGTGTGTATATGTGGAGATAACGATTTTTGAGATATTGCTCGCTATAGGTTTGAATTGTTTAATACCTGTATTTTTCTGAAATGAAACTTTCTTATGCCTACATTTATTTTTCTCCCTGGAATGGAAAAGAAATGTATTTCATTCATTACAAAAGACCGGCTATTAAAATATTTGACTATCTTAAACTGTTTATCTTCTCCAATTCCTATTGGAGAGGCATCTCAAAAAGTTTTCGGGCCTCGTACGCCTGGAAAGTGTTCCAGGTTCAGTCGAAAAGCTTGGTCCCTAGGTCCTACGTGTTCTATAATGTTGAGGGATTTAACGTGCTTCTAACTCTAAAAAAATGTAAATTCAGCAAATTTCTCTTAGACTGGGTAGTAAAAGGTAATCTCAGGGTAAAGAAGACATCATTTACGTTGTATATCCAGAACGAATTTACAGTGAAATAAGTGAGGATGGATGTCACGCTGCCGCCATCGCGGATCTGGCATGATGAAGATTAGCACAATTCGGAGAAATGCTCTCTACCTTTATTGCTTATTGCCAGTGGGAAGGGCCAGAGAGACACGCCCTCCTGGGCGGGTAGTAGCTCAAGTCAGATGCTAGTTGTATTGTTACTGACGAATTTGAGACTGTTCCAATATGTAATTCAAGAAGTATCTATCAGAACAAACTTCTGTTTACATCGACAGCAATATAAAGCCAATGTTAAGTCTAGTGAGGGGTAATGCATTTTAGTCTGCGTTTGAGCCCCGAGTTCATTCGACGAGTGCGGCTCCATGGTGAGGAGTCACCGCAGGGAAGCACTTCAAGAGTCAGCGGACAGAACAGTGCATAGAAGTGCGGTACGTTTCTAGTTCCGTGGTGAGGTGTCGGCAGGCAGTGGAGAGTACTTCAAGAGAACAGTGAATCTAAGCTCCATGGCGAGGAGTCGGTTTCCAGAGTGAACTGGCGGTGGAGCAGTTCACAGTTGAATATCGGGATAGTTGAATACCGGCGTGCAGCTCCGTATAAGACGTAAACCAGAGAGATTACCAGCAGCACAAGTTGGTATGTGCTAAAAGAGTCATAAAGAAACATTAAGAGGGGTGTTAAAGATAAAGTGATTGAACATTAACATCGCACCAAAAATTTTAGTTAAAAATAAAGGAATTTGAGAGGAACTTCGCCTAGTTTAGTATTTTGTCATTTTTGTCCCAATATATCGAGATTAGAGGCATTATAGACGTCTAAAATGAAACAAGAGCTAAAAAGTGCTTAGTTTCCGATATTCACAGCTTTCTCAACTCATTATCTGTCAACAGTCCTATACTTTTTATTCTATAAAGCATCCTGTTTATTTCTCAGGAGGTATTTCAAGTTTTCATTAAGTAATTCAATTGTTTTAAAAATTTTATTATATGCAAGATGCAGAAGCTAATTACAGATAACCGTAGAAAATATATTGCTTCTTATTGTTTCAAAACCGAGCGGGATGGCTTAGGCGGTTTCATCTGTGACCCGCATTCGGGAGGTCCGGTTTCGATTCCCGTTGCCGAATTACCAGACCCGTGGTTTTTATGTGGGTGTTTCCCGGGTCATTAGGTGAATGCTGGGTAGGATAATTATATCCCCCGAATTTCCTGTCCCTCCATTTCATCTCCATTATCATCTCTCATCTGGTGGTATATTTCAGGGTAGAACTGTCACGCAGTCTCGGCGCTGTATGGCAGGATGGTATGCTCCTGTTAAACACTTCTTCCTTTGGTAGGACGGTCTTTGGTCTCCGGACCGGCAATATGGGTCATTTCAGGAGCATGGTGAGTGAGATGCAGGTTGTACTGGACTGCCGGGGAGTTTGCAACTAGTCAATTGTAGGGACTCTACTCTCCGCATGTCCTGGTTCCTTGGGATGGCTGCCCTCTGACTACTCTTGCTTCATCCTTCCTCACGGGGTGCCCCACTTGGGAACATATGTACAATAGACCAAGTTTGGACCTCAATACCGAATCACCTCCGTAGTGTAGTCCAGTCCAGTCATGAAAAAGACTTAAAAAAAGTAATAACAAGTTCATATTTGAGAAAACTATAAGAATGGTAGACTTCAAACAGATAAGAAATACCTCTGAAATAGTTAACGCTGCAAACCAAATTCAGGTAAATAATATACTTTAACAAGGTTTTACATCTTCTGTAGTAACATTTTATATAACTTAGGGTCTACAGCTTATGCATAAGTAATTCAGAATAAAGAGAACTTAAAAAGTTGCTTCACAAACAATCAGCATATACAGTTTTTTCAGAGTAATATATTAAACTAACTATAATTCATCAAAATATTTAGCATTTTTCGATTTTAAAAATTAGGAACTTCAGAAATCTTTCCACGTAAAAGATCATTGGAATGGCAGGATTCTTTGAAAATCTTAGTGTCTCATATTTGAAAGAATTTAAAATAAAGGTCAAATTTAATATCTGATGGACTTTTGGATATTGAGTAATGCTGTTCACAGACAGGCAGACAGGTGCACACACACACACACACACACACACACACACACACACATATGTGTGTGTGTGTGTGTCTAAGAAGGTTTAAAAGCTGAGAAAAATAACCTGAAGTGATAATGGACTGGATTATTAACTAAACATAAAAGTACATAGGCATGCACTTACGGAACAAATACACCTTTTATTTTAGACAAACAAAAGCACTACAAAGTACAAAGATAGTCCACTCCAGGCCAAAGTCTTCAAAGCTTTCCCACTTACCATATTTTATTAAATGACATTTATCATTTTTATCAAGACTGATTTTTTTGAAGTGAAAGCTTCTCTAGGCGCGTTTAGCACTTTTTGTGGGTAGTGAATTAAACTGAGCCGTCATGATGGAATATGTGACGCTCATTCGGGTGAAGTCGGCTGGAGTCGGCTCATTCCGAACTAACCCCCCACACTCATTCGTTACTTTTTCAGTTTTATGTTGTCCATACCGCTACACACCGTAGATTTTCTGTCGCACTCAACAACGTATCAACAACACGCATCCAGATATATTTTAACATATTTCAAATACTATGAAAAATTCAGAAACCCTATAGGAATTTCATTAAAAAATAATTGTCTTAGAGCCGTTCTTACAAACGTCTGTCAAGTGTCGGTAACCGATTCGGTCAGATAACCTTCTGTCATTTAACAAGTCGACAACATGTCAAATTTCACTTTAAACAATAATAATAGTCAAAAGGAACAGATAACAATACCGAAGTTCAGTATTTGGAGCATTAAAACCATAATAATGAAAGATAAAACGAGTGTGCTAATTGGAAATAAATGTGTTAAGAATTCGTGCAAGAGATGATTCATTTAAGTACTGGTTATTTTCATTGACAATTTCTCTTTATTGTGAGTAGTAAAACGTAAAAAATCAATAAATTAGATATAATAACACGTAAATAATAAAATTATCACTATTAAAATGGCATTTTTTTTCATTTACAACTTATAGGATATGTTTTTCCACAAAATGAAAGACCGACCGGGTCAAAAGATTTTATATATGTTTCATTTTTATAGAAAAAAGGATTTAAATATATATATATTATTTAGTTTGGAAAATAAAAATTTAAAGACAAAACATCGGACAAAAACATCGAACAAAAGCATTTGAATTGAATTGAAAATGTATTAATATCAGTTGTGACAAAACATTTGAAATGAATATGACATGTAATAAAATATGTATGAAAATATGTACGAACGTGAGTAGTATAGAATTGAGAGAATCAGCACAGTGTAGATAAGATGTTGAACTCTCCTCTGTGTTAATATATGAGTGATGTAGAATGCTCATTAATTTAGAACTCTCCTATATGAAAATCGAGTTGTAAAAGAAGGGGAGTGTTGGCGTAGTGCCGTTCTCCCCTGTGCAGTGAGATGTTTTTGAGGGTTGGGATGATGATGATGATGATGATGATGATGATGATGATGATTGTGTGTGTGTGTGTGTGTGTGTGTGTGTGTGTGTGTGTGTGTGTGTGTGTGATGTGTAATGTGTGATGGGTGGGATGGGTAACGGGGGGGGGGTTCCGGGGATGTTTGAATTAAATGTGAATTCTTTTCGATGTGTGTGTGTGCTTGAACTCTCATGTATGAATATCGAAGTCTAGGGTTCGATATTGTGATGGGGTGGGGTGGGTAACGGGGGTTCCGGGGATGTTTGAATTAAATGTATTGATAGTAATTCTTCGATGTCTGTGCTTGAACTCTCATGTATGAATATCGAGTCTAGGGTTTGATATCTATTACGTTTAGTGCTTCGATGTCTGTGCTTGAACTCTCATGTATGAATATCGAGTGTAGGGTTTGATATCTATTACGTTTAGTGTATGATATATGATGTAGTATCGTTATTCTTTAGATAAAAGAATATCGAGAGAATGATTAGGTATGTTTACTGGGAGAGATTTATGAAAATAAATGTAATAAGACATTCTGGTAAGGGGTGTTCCCTATGCAGAATCTCTCCTTGAGCTATTGTATGCAAGAGCGATGTAAAGGTTAAGAAAAGGTTAAATTCCATTCCCACATCGAGGTACGAGAAAATATAAATCTATTCCACATTGAAGTATAAGGGTGATGACGTGTTGTCATTCCTCAAGATTTGTGCATATGTGAGTAAATTCGAATTAACAGGTCTCACCCTGTCCCGCCAGCTCGGGAACGAACGTGTCCTCACTTCACACAAACCCTCCGTCCGTTAAGTACAATCGACGATAGGATGGGGAGGGGGGAGACAGGTATGATCACGTTTCATCACCCATCTGCTCACTCGGGAACGAATGCATTCTCACTTCACATCGCAACGTCAAGATGAGTGGAACAACAACACCTATCATTGAAAGTGATACCAGATTCTGGGAGAATCTACGCAATTTCGAAGATTTGCAAAAGCATTGGGTTGAGCACCACGATGAAACGTGTGGTGGAAAGATGCATCAAGTGATTTGCAAGAATCCTTCCCATCATGATTCGATCACATCTCATGCTCAATGCGGAAAGAATTGTAAAGTGTACCTCGGATAAGTAGAATTATAATTGTGCGTTAACGTGAAAGTGTTGTTATGTGTTAGATAACTAATGATAAATATGTTTATTTCAGTAAAGCCCAAAGTGAAGATGTGGCATGCCAGTCCGAACAGGATCAAGGTGAAGATGTGTGCGGTCCGTACAATGATCGTCCGTTTAAGGATATCGGTACATCGAAACCCGAGGAGGAAGTCATAGAAAAGTGAGTATAAAATAATAAGAGTTTTACGTTAACAAGTGTATTAAATATTCACGAAGTTGAGACATAGTTCGTGTATGTCCGCAGATCCAGTAAGAAAGGAGACAAGAAAAAGAAGAAGACGAACTGCAAACCGAGAATCGTCAAAGCCAAGAAGACGTTCGATCAAGACAGTTTCATCATAATGATGTTCGAACCCTTCACACCCTTCGCAGAAGAAGTAGAGGAGGAAGTTGCGAGTGATGGTAAATAGTGTGTGCATGAACGATAACGACATCTCCATCAGCATTGACTTTCGTGTGAACATAGGATTATACAATGAACTCCCATCACTTTACATTAAAGACACACATGACGATACGTTTGTGTATATTACAAAAGAGGATTGGGAGGTAATAATGTCAAATTTGTGTGTTTTGGATACGTATCTGAAAGATGGTAAGCATCCATGTGCACCGTACAGTGAAAATATAATATAAGCATTTAATATAATGTTATGCATGAATAAGATGCAAGAAATAACGTTTGTGAATACATGTTTAAATGTGGGCAGTATAAATCTGAATAGTACTGCATTCAATGGACTTAAAAGACTAATTCCATATATTGAAAGAAATTTATATCAGTTGTATGATATTCATAAATCATTATGTTCATATGATGCAAAAAGCAGGAGTGCAAGGAAGAGGATATTGGAGATGTATGTTAAAGTCAATAAAAAGATAATTTGAATTTGTAATGTTTTATTTATTACACCTATATGATAGATTGTACAACATGAGTTAGTGGTTTATAAGTGAATAATTTATCATGAATAATTAAACAGAATAATGAAGTTTGTGCAGGAAAATTTGACGATGCTTGAACTTCCAATCAGACATTCACTGCCCCCGTCACAGTATCCTCAGGTTGATGAGAGCAATCGATGACGAATAGCGGTGCATATTTCAGAAAGTCGTTCCTTTTCAAAAGAGGGTAATTCTCCTTTCCATAGTAGGATGATTGAAATTTGGAATATTGATCATACAGAGATGCAAATTTCGAATTCGCGAAATCCAAATTCATATCGTGATAGGGGTAAGATTCACTGTTGAGATAAAGTTTCAGATTGGTGATATTACAATTATCAAATAGAGAAGCATCCTTAGCGAGATGATTCAATCTATCCACTTGTGCACCGACTATGACGAAACGTGGTTTTTCAAGTTTAGTCGTGGTTGCAATGTTCCATGTGAACGCTTTAGTTTGAGGTACAGCAGGTTGAGTGTGAAGGTCCAAGGTTCGAAATGCGACGTGTAGAGGTTTATCCGATTTGACGAGTTTAAGTTTATCAACTCGTTCAGAATCTGAAAGTCGAAGTACAGGCATCCTCCATTCGAGTCTAGTTAGTTGTATGGTTGTAGGATCGTTTCCAATGATACAATTATTAGAATCCTTAGATCTAATGAGAATAAGTTCAAACTTGCTATTAAGTATGACCTCCTTGTGATCGTCGGCGAAACCCACAACATCGAAAGAGGAACGATAGCATTGAAGATACCATTCGATGTATTCACGATGTCTACCACACCTCCAGGATAGATCCATCCAGCATTTAGTAAACGATTCGATTCCAGTTCATTCAGTGCAGCATAGTTACGCATCGTTGATGAAATGCCCGGATTCCTAGTTCTATCAATAGTCGTTCCATTCATATCCAGACGAATCTCATCGAATAGGAATGCCATAGCATTGTTACTCAATTTCGATGTGGCAACGGTGCCGTCGGGTTTAGTGAGAGTCCCCTCAATGTAGAGATAACTTCTACTAGGAAGCGTGTACAAATCTTCAGCTTGACATGGAATTCTAATTTCATCGTTCACATCGAGAGCTGACGTATTGTACGGTAGGAATACGTGTTCTTCCTCCTTACTGATCTTATCATCAAAGGTCGGAATCCCGGTCACGTCCAACACATCCATCATAGAACCTTGAAGCCTAAGTTAGCGAGAAATCTTCGATTAGACGATGTGATTAGCTTGCGGGTCGATGATCGAGTAGAGATCAATCTCGAGAGATGTTTTTTAATATAGCATCGTCTCTTAAAACTTATACCCATTACGACGTATGTGCAATCGTACAGTGATGGTTTCGTTCCTGAAATCTAACTTATCGCCGTTCTGGTCTACCACTCTAATGTCGAGATGATCAATGAGATTCGTATCGATGATTGGTAAATATATAGGACTTGATGGTTCCTGCGAAATATGATAACCTGGAGGTACCGATGGGAAAAATTCATACAGAGAATGACCACTTTTACCATTGATGAAAGATCCCGTTGCAAGACTACACTCGATACGTATGATGCTGACTTTGAATATGTTAACCAAATCATTAGACTCGGTCAGCACGTTTGCCGGTACCCTCTGTTTAGAGGTGAAACCGAGAAGTGAAGCAATAGATCTCTCACGACTAAAGTCGATAATATAGGGAGATTGAATTTCTGATTTCATGGTGTTATTATTAGCACGTAGAATAAAGTCGTCACCGATGTCGAGAGCATCCTTGATCAATCTGGCGATATCATCCAATTCATAAGTACCCGGTGGAATTACTATACGTTCGACTTTTCCATCGCGAACGTAATGGAATAGATTATTACTCTCGTCCACATTCGGAATTGAGTAAAAAGTCTCAAAATTCAATAGAGCTATCTCGTAATGTCCGTTAGGATCCAGATGTAATGGTGGATTTAGAAATGTAGAGAAGCTGGTATCACTACCACTCACGGTGATCGTGTAACTCATCGAGGAGAAACTGAAGGCACAAGTGACCGCAAATCACAGAATCGAATTCTTGAAATCTCGTCGTATTATATAGGAGCTTGACACCCGAAAGGTACGTTTCTATCTCTTCCGGAGGTCTCAGATCGCCGAAACTGTCAAAGTAGTAGGCAACGTCACCATCCTTACGTACAGCAACCCAATGTGTACCAGGGTTATTTGATGTATCCAGATTCACTACTATTCTCTCATAGTATCGAGGATGTGGAGGTAGTTTATCGATCATGTAGACACCTCTAAAATGTGGAATGCGTAGACGTCGTGCATACGAATCGATCTCGTTAGCACTCAGGGCTTTTTCCGGGATAAATATAGGCCTCGCCCCGAGTTTTTTGATCGAAAATATAATCCTCTACCCTTACGACGTCTCTTACGGCGAAGACCTTTGCCCTGAGCCAAAGATTCCATGCGCTCGTTGTGACGTGTTAATTCCGCAAGTTGTTTTGCATCCGAACGTTTCTTATTGACAGCTGTAGCAATCTGAGCAGCACCTCCAGCTAGACCACCTGCTGCACCTAGAGCTGCTAAAAGTGGTAGCAAAGGTAAGAAACCACCTCTCTTGTTGCGACGTTTACGCATGCCAGCGCCCGCTGCCAATTTACCCTTCATAAGTGTAGTCACAAGTCGAGCTGCAAGTCGTTCGCCCAAAGAAGCGTCGGCAGACTTTACACGTCTCCAAGCTTTCTCTACCAACACCTTATTTGCTAGACGACGAGATTCTGTATCAGTACTCTGCGTAAGCCCGATCGTGATCGAGACACGCTGAATCTAACCCGTTCACCGGTAAGTCACCTCTCTGCAAGCGTTTATGTAGTTTCGTTCCGGGACCGCAGAAACGATAACCCGGTAAATGTGCCTCAAATGGTAATGAATTAATCAAGGAATTAAGAATTCCCGAACCTTTGCGTGCACGTGTAGAGCGCATGTCTCACTATGAAATAAAAAAGGCAAAACGTGCGCTTTATAAGTATACGATTCCTATGACGATTGGCTAAATCCAGTAAAGACATAGATTGCCCTTATCACGAACGAAATAAAAGACAAAACTTATGCTTTATAAGTATTAGTCGCGATATGGAGATAGTAAAGCAAAAGTGTACGCTACCCATACAGGTGTTAGATTTCGAGGATGACATTCGCAAAGGACGACACGGTACGTTGTTTCCGAGTAACGTTAGAGCGCTCATACTTGGCAGTTCAAATGCTGGAAAAACGAACGTTTTACTCAACCTGCTTATTCACGAGAATGGTCTGAGATTTGAAAACCTCTACATATACTCGAAATCGTTGCAACAACCTAAATATCGATATTTACTCAGGTTACTGAAAACTATACCCGATATAGGTGTATTTACGTTCGATGATGGTGATAAAGTAATTCAAACGTCGGATGCTAGAGAAAATTCGATATTCGTATTTGATGATGTGATAAATGAAAAACAGGGTAAGATAGCTTCATATTACAGTATGGGTAGACATCGTAATGTCGATGCTATATATTTAGCACAATCATATGCTAAAGTACCTAAACATTTAATTAGAGATAATGCAAATATGATTATATTCTTTAGACAGGATAATCTCAATTTAAAACATATATACGAAGATTATGTAAATACCGATATGTCCTATGATGAATTTAAGAATATGTGTAAACATATATGGGAGAGTGATGAACGATCCTTTGTTGTTATAGTACCAGAATATCCACTGAACGAGGGACGCTACCGTCACGGTTTTGATCGCTTTATCAGAATGAATAAATAGAATAATCCATCACTTAAGCAATGAGTATCGACAGGTTCGGATCCCGAAGAATCATACCCTCTAGGGGTGTGTTCAATCGATATATCATAACTAGAGATGGATCGGGAAACTATCGATTCAAGGGAAAGCGGTTGTGCAATATTCACGACCCTGAAGAAGGTGACGATGCATCGACTAAACGTTATGTGGATACGCATACGGCTGACGTCGAGAATCGAATGCAGATCTTCAGCGAGCAGACCTCGTATCAGCGTATGGGCGAGTTTGAAGCTATGCTTAGGGATCACATACAAAAATCGCTCGACATCCAATACAACAATTTAATGGAGTACTTAAGTAAATATGCATTTAAACGTGATTCCGAAAATAATGTCATTATAGATGGTATAAGAATGAAAACGTTGTTGGACCCCCTTCACGAACACGACGTTCCTAATAAAAAATATGTAGATGATAGGATTCCAATTCACGACTCTAATGAAACTCTATCATTTCGAATGAAGAGATTGAAGGATTTAGCCGACCCGATAGATGATAGTGATGCAGTCACCATGAGTTATGTTAATCATTTCTTTATACAGAAACATAATGAATTGCAAACGGGTTTAACTGAGACTATAACAAACATTGTCGATACTATTACACGGAAACAGAATGAATTACAAAGTCAGTTAACTAGAACAATCACCTCCGCTAGCGAGACTATTACTACAGCTGTAGAAAAAGAAGTGAAAGAACTAACCGCACGACAAACGGAACTTGATAATAAACTAATCACTATAAATAATGATATTCATACTATGAAAACACGAATGAGAAATGTTGTAAACACTATGTTACAACAATTGAAAGCACAACTCATAATTTCATTGCAAACACGTCCGTTTCGAGGTCCCTCTTTAAGGTATACGTTAACATCGGGACTCGAATACTATAAAGTTCCTGGAAATGGAAGTGTACTCTCGTGTTCCATCGTATCATCGGTACATCCGCATGCTGTAAATGATACATTGTTTGCAATAAACGGAAGATTAGTTGAAAGATATCCTGTAAGAGTTGAAACTGGCGATATTCTATCGTTTACAGCGCCAGTCGGACGTGCTAAAGATGGTCATATATTAAGTATAGAACTGATAGTTTCATATAAATTAGCAGTAGCTGATTAATTATACATTCATTTCGATATGGATGCTGAAGCTATAAGACTTAAGGAATCCATTGCCCGTCACAGTAGGGCAATAAGAGAAAAGTTACGTTCTCTCAAAGGAATGAAATTCGAAACGCAACGAGTCATGTCTGAAGTTCTTCAACCTGTAACCGAACCATTGAAAGTAATAGCGAAAGCACACCAAGACGACAACGAGGACGAAACTACAGATGATGCTAACGGATCTGATCTCGTGTCAAAGTATCTACACAAGGTTCGAACTGCTAGTTCGAGTGACATGGACAATACTTACGGCATACGTTACGAGGATAATGAGTATAAATTGGGTAACAAGACAGTTGTGTTTAAATCTGATGGTGTTCAGATAGGAACAGAAACGTATGAACCCACAGCAGGCTTATATGAATTATTATTTAAACGTTTACCTCGCAAGACATCGTACACAGATGATGATTTAGACGTGTATTCACAAATCTTACAAAATACTCAAGTTTACAGACACGGTTATTCAAGAGATGGACGTTTAAGAGCAAATCGAGGGTTCAAGTATCGTCATATCATTCGTGACCTTGTTAGTAATCGAACTGGATTTGGTTTACGTTGGAAAGAACATGTACCGCAGAGAAAATTAGATTACGTCTACTGGAACGATCCGAATGAAATAATAAACAGATTAAGATTATTAGTTGCGTCGAGGGATGCAGGTAATTTGAATCACTCACCCGAGATAGAAGAAATTATTACAGAACTTAAAACATCAAAAATTATAGCATGATAAAACGTCGCATTGCAACCGAGTTACATGCACCAGCTAGAAGACGATTTTTACGTCGTAAGATCATAAGCAAAGGAATGAACGATTTAGTACAAATAGATCTTATGGACATGTCTAATTATGCAAGAGACAATAGGAATTATAAGTATATTCTTCTTGCATGCAATTTTTATTCCAAGATGGCTTATGCACGACCATTACGTGATAAAAGTGGTATTAACGTTTCGACTGCTATGGAGGAGATATTGAATGAAATGGAATCGTTTCCGAAGAATGTTCAATCTGATAAAGGAAGGGAGTTTTACAATAAACATTTCCGCGAACTAATGAATCGTAATAATATTAATCATTACAGTACATTCACACACGTTAAGGCTGCTGCAGTGGAACGTTTAATAAGAACGATCAAACTGATTTTGCATAAGGAGTTTATTGTTCAAGGCTCATATCAATGGATAAACATACTACCTAGAATTATTCATACCTACAATAATACTTACCATCGAACGATTCGTATGAAGCCTGTAGAAGTTCGTGATAATTCTCTCCTGCTCAGCGTCTACAAATATGATAGAAGTCTGCGTGAGAAGCGAAGATCTAGGCTTCATCGTGTTGGTGACTACGTGAGGATTTCTAAGCATAAAGGTGTTATGGAGAAAGGTTATCTACCAAATTGGAGTGTTGAAGTCTTTAGGATACGTACAGTGCAAAGGACACATCCACTGACCTATCTCATCGAGGATCTGGAGGGTAAACTGATTGAAGGAGCATTCTACGGTTATGAATTACAGAAAACTCAATATCCAGACACGTATTTAGTTGAAAGGATCATCAGACGTCGTGGTGATAGGATTCTGATGAAATGGTTAGGATTTCCTACCCGTGAATGGATTAATGAGGTGGACATTGTATAGATAAAAAAACACACAACTCAATAAAGAAATATAATTTTAATGATATATTGTGTTTGATTTTTTTTTTGTTCACATTGATTCCTGACATCTTCTGTAACTGCTAATTCACATCTCCTTAACTTAAACATGATAATAACATTTTTATACTTTTTTAAAAATCTTCTGTAACTGCTAATTCACATCTCCTTAACTTAAACATGATAATAACATTTTTATACTTTAAAAAAAATCATACATGGTTATAGTTGAATTAACATTTAATTGTAGAGATTTTAACATAACGTACATGCTAGTTCACATTGAGTATATATAAATTCACCTACCCTTAACGTAAACATGATAATTACAATTTGAAGTAATTAGTAATATACGTTAAACAAACATCATACATGATTATAGCTGAAATAAGAGCCTTTGTACATGCTAGTTCACATTGATATATATATAAATCTCCCCTCACCCCTTAACGGAGACATGATAATAACATTTTGATATAATTAGTAAATATATTTTAATAAAAAATCATACATGATTATAGTTGAATTAACATTTCATTGATTTCTGCTATCTAACATTTCAAAACGACATGAATAGGAAAAAATATTCCTTCACCCCTAACATAAACATAAAAAAAGCAACACGTTATCTTTCAAATGAAGTAAATATGTTATTATCATGTAATTAGTAACACACTTTACAAATATACTTGAAACTCAATTATTTCGTTTTTTGAAATACAGTAATATGTTATTATCATGTGCCTAGTAATACCTTTTAACTCAGTTGTAACACACTTTACAATTATACTTGAAACTCAATTATTTTATTTTTTGAAATACAGTAATATGTTATTATCGTGGCCTAGTAATACCTTTTAACTCAGTTGAATCTATGCTTTATTGAGAAAAGAAAAAGAAATTTACACTTGACAATTTTCTATAGCATAATGTCCCCATGCTAATGTTGAAAATGAATTATTGGGAATGTATCGTTTTGTATCGATACCACTTAAAGCTATCTTATTAGATTCAATAGTATGAACATCATGTTTATAACTTCTGAAACATGTCTGCACGCTTCGATGTATAGTGTCAGGATGTGTAATACATGAGAGATATTGTTCAAAGGTTATGAATCTCATCGAATCTTTTGTTACACCTTTTGATTTTTTAATCACTTCAGTATCATATCGATAACTATATAATTTCGATTTCAGCCCTACATATTCAGTCATCACTCTACCGGCTAGCTCATCCTTGAATAATCCTGAAATTTTCTTATTTGCTAACGGAATACCATACACATTATCCATTGGATAATTCGATGTATCGAATAAATGTATATTGGTTTTAATAAATTCATATATATCGCAGCTAGATTCAAAGAGAAAAGCATCCGTGTCCGTATAGATTAAAGTTACATCTTTCAATTTTTTCTTCAGAATTTCATAATAAAAATCATACATTTTATGTTTGGATAGATCCAGGATTGCTTGTCCTATGTATATTGGCTTATTCATCAATATTTCATCTCTGACCAATTCTATACCTATTAAATTTTCATCAAAAATCACGTACCTTATACATGTCTGTCGAGCTAACAATTTACGCGCTCGTTTCCAGCTGGTAGCTAAATGAAATGAATTATAACGTTTTACATTCTCTATAAATTTTCCATAAACACAATTATTCATTAACTTCCATAGATTTTGACCAAATTTCGTCTTATCTTCAATACGTTTACGAACGTTGAGTTCAATGTAAGGATTTATCCAGTTAGATTGTTTGTAACCTATTACTCTATGTATACGCGATGGAATCAAACCAAGTTTAACACATTGTTGAAAATTGAGATAATGTAATACGTATTTATTTTTATCATTCAATGTTGTTAGCAATTTTGTATACTTATCACCTGGCGCGATTTCATTCAAAGGGCATAATGGCAAATCATTTTGTATATCATGAAGTTCCTGTGGATATTTAAAGTCTACTTCCAACACATATCCCACGTCAGAATCACTTGTAATAGACATAAAATCTATTGATTTAATTTCAGCATCAGTTAGCCACCTTATATCAGTGTATGGTAAGCTATTATTTTCCATTGTATAACTATATAGAGAATTGCAGTCAACGTACATTAAATAATTAGTTGGTTGAGTGTTATCATAGCTAGTCATGTATCTGTTATTCGCCTTTGCATACCGTTTGGACACAGTGCAAATTCCACCTCGTATTCCTTTTTCGAAGAAATCTAGCATAGTCTTATCTGTTAATAATGAAATCTGTACACCAGTCGTTCTTAACATTGCATCATAGGCTAACCCGGGAAGTGTGTAATACTGACACGGGTCGAGTCCGTACAAACCGATACTTAATTCACGGAAGCGTTCAAACACGTCCGTTAGTATTAATGTATCGCACTTAAGATATATATTTAAATATTCACCCAGATTTTTAACATTGAATTCATTCCATACCGTTCTAGCATGACTATAATCCTCATCGCTTACATGATCAAACTGATGTTTGGATGGTAGACTATTCTCGTATAATTTTTCTATAGAATCCACATACGTGTACGGGAAGACACCTTTACGTTTCATCAGTTGTCTATGCAAAGGATTCGTGTACATATTATTGGTATAATGAAAATCATCTGCTTCTAACATATCCGAAAGGTTACTAAGTTTTGAATCCAAAAAACGATAGCTATCCAGAAATCTTAGATATATACTCATTCCATTCGAATTTGTATATCTTTTGCTAAAGGATAAGTAATTTTCAGAAGTTTGTGCAATACAGTTGATAGGTTCCGTATCGTAACCTAGTTTCTTTACTATGAAATGAGCATCGTATTTTGACAAGCAATGAAAGAATATTGGTATGAATCCTGGCATTTTCCTATTTAGATTGCAGTGCTTATGAGCTGGGCCAACGTAACTTCCAGTCAAATGACAATGATCACGAACCTTTATACACGAGTTAAGAAATTCACGTTTGCATATGTGACATCGTGTTGCATTTTGATATTCTAGCTCATCCACATCTCTCATACTTATTTCAATTTTATTAGCATATATATTAATGACCTGATTTGCAATTAACGTTAATTCTTTAAGAAAATTTTCAATTGCATATGGACCTTCAAATGATTTGAAACGTGTTAAATTTTTATCATAACTACAGACCAAATGTAATGCAATTGCATACGCTTCATGTTTATGAATGCTACGTGTCCAGCTTTTACTCGATACATCTTGACACGAATCTACCTTACGTAAGATACATTCTATGTCTGCATAAACCACGAATGGAACTTTTAGACATTTCGAATATGCGTTAAATTCAACGAGATCAGTTTTACCAGCCTCGGGCATTCTGATAATTTGATTCATCATACACCTCTTTTTATGGCTATTTAAACGTGATTCTGATGTGAAATACAAGTTACAATTGTTACATAACCATTTTCGCCCATTATGTTTAGTTAGCTGCTTTCCTAGCAAACGTGACAAGTCTGTTATCAGACAATAATGTCTTTTATACATTAAAAGATTAACATGATGTGATTTTATCTCTCTTGGTTGATATAAGAGAATAATCGATTTATTTTCAACACCGTATATCGTTATTGAAATATTTGAATTTTGATTCTCGAATTTTTCTACATCTTTCAATGATACGGGGAATGTTATATTCTCAAAGTTAAATTCGTTACGAAAATCATATCTTTTATAGGAGGTGGGTCGATTCTTGTTACGTTCTACTGGGTATTTGGATGCTAACAGACAGTATGCAAAGCAATATTTATCAGTATTACGAATGTTAATAACAGCTCTCTTCGATTTTATAAAGTCGGGTAATTCAGTATACATCCCTGCATTCAATGAATCGTATTGTGTCACATATATTGTTAATTTCTCAATACTGTATAAAGCTTTTGAACTGGTACGTGATTCAAAATTATCCATATGATCTAGTATAGGTTGTACAATCTTCTCTTCATACCATATAGATTTATCTGTAGATTGCAATATCACCTCAAGTTTACTGTTAAAGTTAAATGTATGAATATTATCGCTCTCTTGTGATATTATGACATATTGACAGGATAAACAGGATCCTATCTTAAGACCTGATTTATACATGTTTAAGCCCTTATCAATTTCATTCAAAATTAAAGGTTTGCATTCTGCTAAGAATATAACGGGGTCAAGTATATTAACACAGTTGTGAATTTCGTAGGTGGTTAATCGTTTTTTGAAAGCAGACTCACTGTGACTACATCGTAATCGTTCAGCCTGGGTCACGTTCGAACAGGTTTCATCTTGCTGAATCGAGGGTTGTCCAGTGGCAGTATCGGAGCATCTTGTCGTCGTTTCTGAAAAAAGCAATTACAACATTCGATTAACTTTACATACGGGAACATTGATTTACATGTATGTAAGGTGGTAACAGAAATAACATACATGTTAATAACTTTTACATGTATGAATCTCAATTTTACGTAAACTCTATACTTTACGTAGAACGTAACATGCATGTAACTTTTACATATGAAAATAGTTACATAATGATTATGTATTTTACAATTATTGCTATCATCACGTAACTACAATATTCAGATAGTATGTAACTGTTTTACGTAATGCTCTCTCCCTTACATAAATGATAAAAACACACAACGTAAACCATATAGATGTAAAATACCGTAACTGAACTACGATATTCCCATGTACGTTTTACACATATAAATTAACGTTCTTTTTTCACCTACAACGCTACTTTTACGTGTAACAAACAAACGTAACTAACATGCATGTGAAATAACGTAACTGAACTACGATATTCACATGTACGTAATTATTACACATGAAAATTAACCCTACAACGTTCACTCTCAATTACTAATACTACATGACGTGCGATAATTAACACTTTAAGTTCTAATACAACATGTACGTACATGCAAGTAACTACATTCAATTACTAATACTACATGACGTGCGATAATTAACACTTTAAGTTCTAATACAACATGTACGATTTCACATTTACATGCAAGTAACTACATTATCACTTTTTTTATGAAATTTTATTCAATAATTGTACTCACCTTTTGACGACATTACGGGCTGCTTAAAAAAGACAATTTATGTCGTTTGAAACCACTTTCTAGTGTTTCCTCGCGATGGTATTGGAGTATGCAGTCACCACGATTTAGTAGATCTTTCTGCGCTGCGGTCATATGTTTGAATCTCTCCGGGAGGAAGACTTGGAAATCTGATGTTTCGACGACGACCCGTTCACCATATCTGGTCTTCACGGTTTTGACGGATCGAATGATGTGTTGAACGGACTGATCTAATTCACATAGTTTCTTTGTGGGAAGATGTGTTCCACCTTCAGCTAGTTGATTTAGCTGTAGCATCTCATGATCTGAAACATACATATAAGCACACACGAATCAGTATTACTTCAACATTCTTCGTAAACAGAGATAAAAAATGAATTACAGTATACAACTTTTCTATCTTACCTGTAGGATCCATATTTCCAGAGAATCGACTGCCTCCTCACTCATCCGTACTGCGGTATTTATTAACAGATGCTCCGCCCCCCCTCCGTCCGGGAGAGGTGTTACTGTCTACATATTACGCTATATGTTTAAAGTAGTTGTGACTACGTTATAAGTTAGAAGGTATTACTAGTAACTTTATTATCATAGTTTAAACTTTATATAGGTTCATCATTTTTTACACCCCCTCCAACCGTATCTCTCCTTCCCAAACACCATGTTGCGTGCGCACACTAACTGTGATTCGTTCCCTACATCTTGGAGGGGGGGATATAATTACACATTTCTTTACACACACATACTTGTACAAAATATATTTTTCTGAACATTTGATTTTTTTACATTTGGTATACTAACACATTCATAGTATTGTTTCATCATTCATACAAATATATAGATTCATTCGTTTAATTTTAAAATATATTCTTTTTTTTTCTAACGTTATTTGACAAAGTTAGACTTCGCTACAGCAATAAGAATGTTTTGACCACCCCTGTCACCAGTCTGGAGAGATTAACTCTTTTTTTCTCTGACCCACATACCAAAAGGGATGACGTTCAGTGGAGTATTCGTAATACTGAGGGGAGATTTTCTAGACAATTTTTTATATGGAGGGTGATACCTTGCCATGAATAGTTAGGATATCTACACTATAGACCCCTACTTGCGTATATATATTATCGTATTGATTGATCAGTTTTGTATTACTCATATCTACTTGAAGATGAGATACTTTTCTCTCGTTATCTTAATCACTTTTAAATAGATGGTAAGTGCTTTTATTTTATTTTCGATGTTATGTTCCACTTTTATCATGCTTAGAGGGAATATTCTTTTTAGGTTATCGTGCTTAGAGGGAGCGTTCCTTTATCATGAAAACCCTTTCAAACAGATTTACATTTGCATTCTTATACTTTTCTCTCAATTTTTTTTTTATCATTCTTAAAGAGATGGGTAGTGCTTTTATTTTATATACACTTGCTATGTACCACTTTTATCATGCTTAGAGGGGACATTTCTTTGTCATGCGACCCTCTCACATCGATTTACATTTCCATTCTTATACTTCATCAATGTGGAATAGATTTATATTTTCTCGTACCTCGATGTGGGAATGGAATTTAACCTTTTCTTAACCTTTACATCGCTCTTGGATACAATAGCTCAAGGAGAGATTCTGCATAGGGAACACCCCTTACCAGAATGTCTTATTACATTTATTTTCATAAATCTCTCCCAGTAAACATACCTAATCATTCTCTCGATATTCTTTTATCTAAAGAATAACGATACTGCATCATATATCATACACTAAACGTAATAGATATCAAACCCTACACTCGATATTCATACATGAGAGTTCAAGCACAGACATCGAAGCACTGAACGTAATAGATATCAAACCCTAGACTCGATATTCATACATGAGAGTTCAAGCACAGTCATCGAAGAATTACTATCAATACATTTAATTCAAACATCCCCGGAACCCCCGTTACCCACCCCGCCCCATCACAATATCGAACGCTAGACTTCGATATTCATACATGAGAGTTCAAGCACACACACACATCGAAAAGAATTCACATTTAATTCAAACATCCCCGGAACCCCCCCCCCGTTACCCATCCCACCCATCACACATTACACATCACACACACACACACACAGTCATCATCATCATCATCATCCCAACCCTCAAAAACATCTCACTGCACAGGGGAGAACGGCACTACGCCAACACTCCCCTTCTTTTACAACTCGATTTTCATATAGGAGAGTTCTAAATCAATGAGCATTCTACATCACTCATATATTAACACAGAGGAGAGTTCAACATCTTATCTACACTGTGCTGATTCTCTCAATTCTATACTACTAACGTGTAATTAAATACGGAGTAATGAGTATATGTACGGATATGTAATAACATGTGTAAAATGTATACGTAAACAAACATTTCCGAATATTAAAGTATATGCAAATAAGCAAATGAATATCATGCATGAACTTGTATTTTTATTAAAAATAAAAATGCGATGAAATATGTGTATCAGCAAGAAACAAAATATGAAAAATGATTGTGAAATAGGATGTATTTTAATATAAAAATAAACTACAGGTAAAACAGTATATTATGTGATTTGATTTTACTTCCTTATACATCTTTATGTATAACTCTCTTCGCACGGTCGCGAGTCAGTGGTCATTCAGTTGTTTCAGAGTATTTTCATTTGCGAGCACACTTAGTGTAAGGCATTCTTTTCTGTAATTTACGTCATCCAACGTTAAGTCATATCGGACGATGAATGGAAGGGTGATATAATGCTCAAATGAGTCCGGGGTCCTTGGAGATTAGAGTTACCCGACATTCGTCTTTCAGGATAAGGGAAAACTCCGGAGAAACCTTATCCAGGTAACCCACCCTGACCGAGATTCCAACTGGTAACCTCTTGAACGTGAGGCAGACATGCTACTACCACGCTACCAAGGCGGGCAGCGTAAGGCATGAAATGTTCAGCTCGCAACTGGCCTCTTTGCGCAAAAATGAGTGTCAACATTAAAGTTTTTTAAATAATTTTTAAGAATAATTTATAATGAATAGTTTTTAAGTTTGCATTTCTGTCGTGTGGTCTTAAGCACACACAATTTCTTTTATGTATTATGACAATACACCTTTCGAAGATTACACAATTAAATTAATTTATGAACGTACTATAACACTACAAATACTACAGACAATTATTGTTGTCAAATATTGGTGAATCCTTGGATACCTTCTGTATAATTTGTGTTGGTTCATGTGAATTAAACTGACACAAAATTAATTTAATGCCTTTGTGACTTTATGAAGTTCGCGGACAATTTTTTACTATGTCAAGTAAAAGACGACCTGAACGCATGACTAAAATCCTCAAATTTGTGGTGTCACGCAAAACCACTCTAACTTACAACTAATATGCAACAAGATGTAACTGGAAATGTGTTTTAGAATCAGTTGTTAGACATTGGAAATGGTAAAATCGCCATTGAAACCTCGACGGGATTAATTACATTAGTCACAGATTTCTGACACTTCACAGACTCGCAAGAGGAGCGTATTCAGCGTGTTTTTTCGGACATAACGCAACGGTACACTAACAATAGTCTGATTGAACGAGCAATAAAATGCAGATGTCGATGATCTAAATGTGACCATACAGAATTTTGTTCCGCAGGAGCTGTTTCGTACAAATCAGTTGACACAGTTATAAACCAAGATGACGTAGTCAACTACATGACAGAGTTTTTAAATTTTGCGAATGACTGAACAAATTACCAACGGATTTAACACGAACAAGTCAACAGGTGCCTTATATTTGGACATCGCACGCGCCTTTGATAAAGAATGGCACGCAGACCTAATTAAAAAGCTAATACAATACGACTTCCCAGATTCGGCAGTAGCCCTAATTAGGGATTACCTTTCTGATCGATGCTTTCGCACCACGGTTGAAGACACAGTATCTAGCGTTAAGCCAATCAAAGCAGGCGTCCCTCAAGGAAGTCTGTTGGGACCGACGCTTTTTAATTTATACATAAATGGCATTCCCAAACTAGTATGAACGAACATATATATATATATATATATGCACTAGTAACACAGTCAACTCAACCACGAATATGGAAGAAAAATCCAAGCTATAATCTTCACGAAAAGACTCCTGCATAGGAATAACAAGCGTGCCCTTCAGCCGTTAATATATCAAGGCGAAGGAATCGACTGGAAGGACCAAGTGACCTATTTAGGTCTTGTAATGGACCAGGGCCTCACCTGGGGCAAGCACATTACTATGATCAGAGCCAAGGCCAATGGCCAGCTAAATAAATTGTTTCCAATATTTAATATAAACAGCCAACTTAAAGTACATATGGGCCTTACCCTATATAAGACACTACGAAGGCCAATCATCTCGTATGCAGCCTCCCGTGTGGGGATATGCTGCAAAAACTCACTTATACAAATTATAAACGTTACAAAACAGAATAATCAGAATAATTACAAAGCAATCGCTGGTAGCACCGGCCAATATCTTGCACAGTGAACTAAAGCTACACTCAATTGAGAAATTTATCAAAAGACTAAGCTTTAACGTATATAAGCGCAAAGATAAAAACGCTAACGCATTAAAACAGCAACTGGGCACATCCGAAACCGAATAGAATAAACATAAAAGACCGCTGTCCATTTTTTATAGGACCATCGGGATGGGAGACCCAGAAATAGACATCCAAGAGTATCTAAGCACACTCGTAAGACTTCCTAGAAGTAGTAAGATTACCCATGACGATATACCACAATCTGACATTTGGCAGTCCACAAAGTCCTTGCTCTTAGTAAAGGCGGCTCTGGCGGGGTGGCCTCCCCCTCCCCCCTACACTTACAGGACATGGGCACTAGAAGTATTGGTTATGATCTATCATTCAACTTAGAATTAACCTCAAACCAGACGCAGCTTATGCGCAGATCTGACAATCTTACAACTTGGAACAACTGACCATCGAAATCAGTTGCGAAGACAGGAACTGTCATTTTACCTTTAACTCTAATTTTACTTGTAAAGATAATGCAAGACTAACGCTTTCTTAGCGCCCACCACTAGCATTAATGACACGTTCTACCCGATAAGGGGTGGACAGACCATTAGTTAAGAATCAAAAGCCAAGACAAATAAAGCAGCATTACTCACACATGACCATCTCCTCTAGCACTGGGGACGCAACTTCTAGGTTAAGACAGTGTTTCCTATTGGAAACAACACTACACACCACTACATCCCTCACCTCGAATCCGTGAGGGCATATGCTTATGTCCTGACAACTAGTCTCACCTCGCTTAGGCCATACGGCCAACCTGCACACCTCCATGAATCCGCAGGTGCATGTAGCGGTATTGCTGGAATTCCTCTCCTGACTGCTCTCCGGTGGAGGTATTTTAGTGGTTAGTACCTTCGGGTGAAACTCACACTCCCAGCTGTGCCATCCCAGCTCAGTCGGGGTCAGTCCACAAATGGATTTTTCCTCCACTTGAAAAAAAGCCTAATAAAACTAACAAAACTAACTAAAAATGAACGAAACTAACTGTAAAAATGAACGAAACTAACTATAAAAAAAACTAATGAATAACAACAATCAAGGGAAAAATACAAAGTAGAGGAATATCTTGACCCACTTATTCCGATGATTCCAACGGATTTACCTTTTGATTTCAAACTTCTACAATTTCCAGTACGTTTGGCCTTTGCAATGGTCATAAATAAATCGCAAGGGCAGTCGTTGGAAGTTTGCGGAATCAACTTGGAGTTTCTCTGTTTCTCTCATGGACAATTATACGTTATGTGTTCGCGCGTCGGAAAACCCTCATCTTCATATATTTACGAATCACAAAAACACACACAAAAAAGATTTTTTATCAGAAAGCTTTAAATTGGTTAATTTAATTGTTACTGTGTGATCCATATAAACCTGAACCATTTCCGTAGGCCATAAATTTTGAACCAATAATGGGACACACGTGCAACTTTGGGAGAATATAAGACACTATTTACATCTCAAGGAAAATGTTGGAAGTGGCCTTCACCAGCATCTATACATGTTCGCACTCGTCTCACCATATTCTCTGAAGTTTTACGCCAATGTTACTTATTTCGGTTCTAATGGATTCCTTGAGAGCATCAATTGTCCGTAGCCTATTCTTGTACACTCTATATTTAGATACACCCACAAGAAAAAATCCGGTGGAGTTAGGTCAGAGAATCTGTGGGCCACAGACCTTTTGAAATGATTCAATTATCAAATAACCAGGTTACAAGTTCCATGATGTCATTAGATGTATGGCACGTTGCTCCATCTTGCTGAAAATAACCTTCTCTCAATTTGATATCATCCAGCTGCTCCACAAATGTCGTGAAGATACCCATAAATACTTAAGTGTCTGCAGTCGTACCAAAGAAAATGGGACCAACGATCCATAGACGCTGGTGGAGGACACTTCCGACATTTTCTCTGTGATGTAAGTAGTGTAATGTTATCTCCCAATTGTGTATTATATTCTCCCAGAGTTTCACGTTTGTCCTATTATTGGTTCAGGTTTATATAGATCGCACTGTATTTAAACTTCATCTCCAATTGCAGAATAAATAACTAATTAATCCGAATTTGTTTTATGTACATAGTTAAGTTCACACAACTGTTATTGGCGGTACTAAGTTCACCAAGTTAGTCTTTTTCTAAAATTTTCCAATTCGATATTTTGTGTGGAATAGATAGAACCATATTTTTTCTACCTACTGTGAGTATTTAGTAGAGAAAGTAAAAACATAAATATCATTTAAATACACAAAATATCCAGAAAAGATTTGTATGACAGCAATGGTTCCCGAGAAACTGGTTATTATTCCTAATTTTCAAATACTTCATACTTTATCAGTGCTAAATCGACATTCCCTTTTGTTACTCAAGATACTATGAATAGCGTGGAATTACAAAGCGATGATTTTTAAACATTTGACTTTTTTGTATTTAAGTCCTCCAACGTTAAGTCATATCGGACGATGAATGCAATAGGTGAAATGATGCTCAAATGAGCCCAGGGTCCATATGGCTTAGAGTTACCCGACATTCGTCTTTCAGGATAAGGTAAAACCCCGGAAAAACCTTAACCAGGTAACTCACCCTGACCGAGATTCGAACTCGGGACCTCTTGAACGTGAGGCACGCTACCAAGGCGGGCACACATTTAACTGTCACTTCAACATCCTATATAGGAAATGTGTGATGATACCATTTCTGTAAACTGTAAGAACACTCATAGCAGATATAAAAATAAACTTTTGTAGGAATAATTGGAAGAAAAGGGATCAAATTAAACGGGATTGGGTACAGAGAATCACGTGAATGTTAATATATGTGCCCTTAGGTGCTCCATCTGGGAGAACACTGGTTTTCAATGACGAAAGAGGTAATCAGAAACCAGGTTAGGCTAGATGGAATAAACCCACAATCACAAAACACAGCAGAAGATGGGACAGGAATTACCTATGAGAGTAGCGAGAATATGTTCCAGGAGGTATAACAAGGTCACAAAAAGGAACAACATAGTATACATCTTGTTGTCAGAAGCGAGGTTAGCTATAAACAACTCCGCAACCATGAAGTATGGGATGAAAATGCTAGAATTTTCCTTGCATTGAAGCTGTTCCAACTTTTGTGACTCTGAAAAAAGGCTCACCTTCCAGAAACAACGTTTCTTGCAACTTACCGACAACTTTATGGCCTCTTCTAACTTCTGTGATGTTTGAAGAGCATATATTCTCAGTAAGAATTCAAGGACTGGCACTGTCATCAGTCATTCTATGAGCGAGGTGTCCCCTTTGGCTACATTCGCATCACCTGGCGTTGAGTAAGTATTGCATTCCACATTAAACATTCGATGTCGAGGATTCACCGGAAATGCATATTTTGAGGCGCTGTTCTCTTAATAAAGAACACATTTTTAGAAAAACTTCATTCACTTTTGTGTGTGTTAGTGTGTCTGTGTGTGTCGTTTTCTTTGAGGATTTTCCCAGATTTTCTGATAATTATTTCGTAATTGCTGTCTATTATTTTGTTCGATGAGAATTGGCTAGTTTGTGGTTTCCTATCTCTAAATGATAGAAATATTAAAACTTAAATGAATTGATTCACGTTCCCATAGCTTTCCTCTAAACTACTCCTACAAAATTATACCAGATGACCCAACTGCCCCGTCTTTCGCGTAAGCGATATCCCTACGTATGTTAAAAGAGTTGCAGATTGAAAGTGGCAGGCCCAGTTAAACACACTGCAGTGTGTTGTTTTATTAGTCCACGGAACATGCTCGTAAAATAGAGCGAATCAGACGGATATTTCACTCTAAGTTATATAAAGTCAAGTGTTGTGACTAAAAGACAGCAAAATAGGCAATCGAATCTGCTTACAACACTAGGATGTTAGTGCAACATTAATACCAAAAGTATTTTTGTGTAAGAAAGGTTTGCTTCTCCCACTGTTTTTGTTTGTTACAATTACAATTAATTCAACCAGTATCTAATTTATAATTATCAATTGAGAATTAGAATTCTTCTCGGTGGTCCCAAATTATGTCTTCTTTGTAGGCTGGGAGAGGAAATTTTTCATATTCAGCAGCTTCCCCTCTGTTCTGTGTTTTTATTAATATTGTGACTTTGTGGGTTCGTAAAATTAAAAGTCCAATTGCACAAACTCAAAATATTCTTTATTTTCACCGAATTACAGTTGGAACACTTGCCGATTACTCAGAATTACTCAGCGCACACAATTACAATTCGGCAGTTCGTCTGTCACAGGTCCACTCTACACTCACAATTACGTACAACTCCTCTCATACACGTACACAGTCTTCCAGTCCGTTCAATAACACGGCGCCCCTCACGGCTGCTCACTAAGAACTTAACTCTCTCCAGCCCGGCGCGTCGCTTGTATAAGACCAACTGACCTATCTAGAAGGGTCCGGGCTAGATGAAATATACCATGTGCAGGTATCTCAAAATTCAGTAAGCAAGTTTAAAAATAGGTTTCTATGGTCAAACATTGGTCTGTGCGTGAAAATAATTACTCAGAAACGAAATGTTCTTCGTGAAAAAGCTTTTGTTCGTTTGATTTCTTCAAAAGGGCTTCTTGAGAAGCTTCTACAACACTGCATAGCTGATAAAGTACATTTTTTAAGTTGTCCTAAAAATTCTTGCTAAGGGATGTGTATAATTTAGTGTAGCTTGGAAAGAATATGATACAAAAAGACTAACAAAGATGTATATCTCTCTCTAAGCCCACAATTTATGGCAGTATTTTTTTGAGACATTACCATTTTGGAAACCTTTATCATGTTTACCGAGTGGAATGGCTCAGACGATAGCGGCTGTGGTCAACATTCATAAGTTTTTTTTTTTTGTAATTTACGTCCTCCAACGTTGCCATATCGGACAATGAATGGAATGGGTGAAATGATGCTCAAATGAGTCCAGGGTCCATAGACCTTAGAGTTACCCGACACTCGTCTTTCAGGATAAGGGAAAACTCCGGAAAAAAACTTATCCAGGTAACTCACCCTGACCGAGATTCGAACTCGGGACCTCTTAAACGTGAGGCAGACACGCTACCACCACGCTACCGAGGCGGGCCTTAAGGTTGTAGGTTCGACCTATCTGACCAATGAGTTTTCTGGGCTAGGTGAATTCTGAGAAAATTCTTTACATCCCCCGAATTTCCTCTATCTCTATTTTATCTCATTTCTTATTCCACTTCGCCCTTCATCCGGTGGGTCGTGTCAGGTTTGACCACTTCAACAGGTGACTTGGCCCCTGCATGAGTCTGTAAACCTTTCCCCGTAGGTACGATTTCTGGTTTCAAACCCCACGGAAGGTGTGACCAGCTCCAATGGATGAAGCTGCTATGGATGTACTGCACACCACATGGGAAATTTTATCTGTAGATTTGTAGGAGACCCACTTCTGCTATGCCTAAGCTTTTCGGCCGCTCTCTGTCTTGCCTCGCATCATCCGTTTCTCCTGGTTCACTCCCCTAAAGTGACACAAGTAAAATGACTGCGATATAATATCCCTTATCTTACCCAATCTTACTCTATCTCGGTCTGAAGGTTCCAATGCCTTTTCTGAATTGCTAACACCTTACTACGTGGTTCCTTTGGTGGTATTCTAAGCTTAGGGAATTTTAAAATCAGCATAAAAGGGCAGGCATCAGTCTTCTGTTACCCTGCTCCAGTATCTGCACCGAAATGTTGAACTATTTCTGAAAGTGCTTGTTTCCTTTAATTTTTATTTATTTACTTATTTATTGAGCCGCTTCAACCTGAGGTTAAAGTTTTGAGTCTCCCTGAATCCAGAAATAAAAAAAGGAAATCAGATAAAGACATATCTGCGCTTGTGCCTGTCTGTGTATAACAGTATTCAAACAGTAATAGTAGATTACATACCAAGTTTGGTATTTCCGTTCGTCCATGGTGCTGGCTGGCTGTATAAATCCAGAATGTTTTCGCTGCGTGCCCACACTTTAAGGGTTTTTCCGCAGGTAGGATTTTTTATTTCGGGATATTGTAGGAAGAATTTGTTTCGAGGTAACATAAATTTTATGTAACTTGGGTTGTAGGAAGGGATGCAAAACATTATGCACCCTGGTTTTCTAATTGACAAACAGCTTAGAAGAATTCTGTGGACTTCAACTTTAGCTGCTGTTAGGATTAGCTCCTGGATTATCTTGGGTGCCCTCAGGCCACACGGGGTACCCGGAACAGCCTAAAAATGCGGCTAGTGGGGTCATAACCTCCCAATGGTCTAACAAGGGCGCTTCTATGTGTACGTAAAGTGTTGTAAAATGTTGGCATTTATATTCAGCATCTTTCAATTATACGATACGAGGCTTGCCTTAAATTCACCTTTACATGGAAAAATTTTTCAGAAATTTTGATTTTCTTAAGAGCAGGCTCTGATGAGTTCATTAAAGTACTATATACCTAAGATATTTTCATGACAATCTTATTATATTTTTAAACTTCCTGGGAGTAGCCTCTGAAATCCCCTTCATTATCAATGCCTTCCATAAGTACTAAACAGTAAGAGGGAGAACTTACTGATATACGAGTAAATTAGATAACGTTAACGTTAACGTTAAGACTTTGTGGGCTCGTAAAATTAAAAGTCAGATTTGCAGAAATTCAAAATGCTCTTTATTTCCGTAGAAAACCACTTTAGTTAAACCTTACAATAGCAGAATTACGTAACATACACAAATACAATATTCAAGGCCGTCGACCACAAACAAAAGAGTTCACATTCAACTCACAGCTGCAGGCGCACACTTATCAGTTCCGATTACGACTGACTACTGGCAAGTCGCGGCTTCTTTATCTACCTCTACTCACTGTTTCAGAAATTTGTGGAATGTTCTATAACAATCAAAACGGCACCAGACGAAAGACGAACCTTCCAGTCGTCTATTTTTATCTGTTTCATCAAGCTTTTATCTCCGCGTTGCTCTATCTGTCTCTTTGTGCGCGCCGGTCGCAACCATGCGATCGGCGACAATATAATTTATATCCAATATCTATGTCATTTCTTGGCCATTCAAACAGAAAGCAGTGTCAAAATCAGCACATAAGACCAGCTCTTAAATAACTTTATAACGCTCTTCGTATTTTCCTGTTTCTATTATTTTTAAAAGGAAATTTGTAAGAAACAAACGTTTATCTTGATTAACATGAAGTAGAAGAATAGATGATGTCACAAGTGACTGTTCTAATTATGCCGCTGCTGTAGGTTTCATATTGTATAGCTGTAACGCATGTGTTTGTATATGGTAATTATTTTTTCTTCGTGTGTTATGGTCATGAATTTGCCGATTTGTTTCTGTGGTGGAATTTTTATTTGTTAGGTATGTTATTGTTTCGTATATGTACAGGGAGTATAGCGTGAGTATATTTAATGCTTTAAAACTTTCTTTGAACTATTCCCTGTATTTTAGACCTAAAATTAATCTAATTGCTCGTTTTTGTAGTCTAAATATTCGTTCTATATTTTTCTTTGTACTGCGACCCCATACTATTATTCCATCAGTTACGTGTGGGCAGATTTGACTGTAATAAATTGTCTTTTGAAGTTCTATATTTTTTAAATATGAAATTCTTTTCATTATAAATAATCCTAAACATATTTTATTACACAATTTGTCTATATGTTTGTCCCATTTCAGTTGTTTCTCTACCACTAACCCTAAAAATTTTGTCGAGTTTAATTCTTTAACTTCTTTATTCTCAGTGGTAATTTTGGAATTTGCGCAATTTATATTTTGAATGGTTTGGAAACCTATATAGTTAGTTTTATCTGTGTTTATAAAAAGGCTGTTTTGTTTAAAGTGCAGGATAATTTGGTTAGTGTTCTGATTTGTTACATTTGCCAACTTCTCTATAGTGTTTCGTGTATTTATAATTGTATCATCTGCGTACATTATGATTCTACTTTTTGAAGGATTAGGTATATCATTTATACATATGATGAATAGGAGTGGTCCTAAAACTGAACCATCCCTAGGCTTGAGCGGATGGATTTGTCCGCAGCTTCTTGAGGCAAGAAAACGGCCGCTGGACCACCTATGGACTATGCTTGATTGTAGTAAATATTCTTATTAAATGAATTGTACCTTTAGTTAGTATTACCAACACCTTTTGTAGAAATGAACCAGATAGAAAACCCCAACCTCTCGCCAAGCCGGTATTCCCTTCTTTGAACAATTCCCTCGTGTACGATCTGGCCACGTGTTCCTTATCCTTTTTCAACCATGGGTAGCTCGTCACAATATTTGCAAGAATAGTAATGAAAGTGATGTGAGTTCAACAAGTCTAATCATTTTACATATTGATGTTGTGCATAATGTTTGTATTGTTAAAGATAGTGAAATTTTTTGAGGCAGTCAGGGACACCGCAGTGTTGTTGTTGATCCAGATACAGTAAAGGAACTGTAACGAAATGAATTGTTAATACAGAAAGACAATGGCTGGGAAATTTCAGTTATTACAGGTAAATTCTGTCTAGCAAGGGAGATGATTTCGGGAATGGGGAAGTTATCATGCAACTAGATGATGTTTCACTCCAGTGTTGTCTCCATTGGTGGGCCATTCCCTACTTGTGATGCTCCTTTATATGGAGTCCTGAGATTGCACCATACTTGGTCGCTTCTTTGTTGCATTACTGTGGAATGTAATGTTTATAGATGATGCTTTCGAAACATAAAAACAATAATAAAAATATAGTATTGTCGCCGATCGCATTGTTGCGATAAGCGCGGCCTACGTGCACAAAAAGACAGATAGTGCAGCACGGAGATAAAAAGCTTGCCGAAACAGATAAATATAGATAACTGGAAGGTTCTAGTACCGTCTTGTTCATTCGCTTAATTTCTAGAGATATGAGCAGAGCTATGAAAAGGAAGCCGGGGTTAGTTGTTGAGAGTGAGTCGTAATTGAACTTAATTCGTGTGCGTACAGTTGTGCTTTAAAAGTAAACTCTTTTGTTTTTGATCAACGACCTTAAAGGCTGTATTTGTGTATGTTACGTAATTCTGCTACTGAAAGGGTTGACCAAAGTGTGTTTCTACGGAAATAAAGAACATTTGGAATTTCTGCAAATTGGACCTTTTATTTTACAAACCCACAAATTCACAGTATGCTCTTTAGTTAACGGCACTAATAATCGAATTAAACTGCTGTCCACTGATTGAATCACTGTTTTTTTTTCATTTGTTGTAGAATACATATGGCAGAAGAAAATGTAGTCTTTCAGTGCAGAGACACCGATGTATAGTACCTTTATGGGCTTACTCACAAGCACGTGAGTTTTGTGGGAAAAAGTGCACCGACAGGCAATTCCATGTTCACGAACATTCTCATGAGATCACCAATGTTTGAAGCAGTTGCTCATTTGAGAGGAAAGTTTCGAATGTTGTAGACCTAGAGAGGTACGGTGCATTGACTGTGAAGGATGAGTTTTTCTTTATATGGTTGCATAGCTCTCCGGAGAATGTTGCATGTAAATCATGTTGAGTGGATGCAAGGTTTATGTAGAATTGAGTCAGGAAGAACCTTCTGCCATAATGTTACAGAACTGTGCTATGTCTAGGAATAAATATAGTAATTCCTTCATAATATTATGAATAAGCTCTGGGACGACTCTTCGTGTTGGAGATTGGTATTTAAGTACTAAACTTGATATTTTAAGTTCAGCAAGGATACAGTGCGAAGATTTTGAATAAAATCCCCCATCCCAGGAAGGCTGGGATGTCCCTTGTCCTGGCCTGCCAGGTAGTTTCCATCTAATAAAATGTAGGGACCCTGCAGTCTGCATCGTCCTGTTTCTTTGGGACGGTGGCCCTCTGCTCTCCCCTCCTCCTTCCTGCCAGGGGTGCCCCACTTGGGGTTATAGGTACGATTGAACGATTTTGGGTCTCCGTGACGAATCCCCTCCGTAGTGTAGTCCAGTCCCCAGTCTCAAACTTCATTTACAAGGATAATTGTCCGAAAAATTTATTTTCTCAGAAACTACTTTAACGATTTTGATTATATTATCCTATATTTAAGATATCTTAAATGAGAGAAGACTCTAAAGTGCTGTTCATTCTGAGTGACTGTTGAATAACATTATAAACTGCAACAGGTAGAAAAAGTCCTGTATGCAAACAGTTGGATCTTATTAAAGCTTACAATTTATTAATTCATTTTTCTTTGTAGGTCACCATTCTAGAGGTACGACCGGGTATTGATTTAAATCTTCCAGTATCTATCAAATTGTTCATGTCACAAGAAAATTTTATATAAAGTGTACAATTAACTAGATCAAATTCTAATTTTTTGTATGGTGCTATTGTTTATTTCTTTGTGTTTGTTAGATAACCAAAAGTCGTTCAGAATGAAAAGGAATTTATTGGCTACTCCCTTATAATTTTATCATGAAAATATCTGAAAGATGTAGAATGTTAATCAGAATCATTAAGCATTATTAAGAAAATTAGAAAGTAAAAAGGAGTTACCACATTAAGCGCAACTTGGGCGTGCAAATCTTCGTGTCTTATTCTTATAATATGCTGCTATTTGTTGGTTTCTTCGTTTTTTGGACTATGCTGTTCACAAGAGACACACACGTACCTTTCTCTTAACTTTTTCTTTTCTTCTTTTTCGGATCAAGAAGTCTCAGAACATCTACTTCAGTTGAAATTTCTGTATACAATATATAGTGCTTTTATTATTATGTTTTTAAATGGGATTATGTTTGTTCTTGAGCACTACTAGGTGAGCAACCAATCGGAGTCCTGCGGTGTTGTCGTATGGCATCCCCCCTAAGTGGTGTGTAAGGAGCGCAAAACTAATCAATCTCTAATAAATATTATTCGCGCTAACACAAAAATTCAGAATTTGCAAGACCCGATCCATGAGGAAGGATAGAGTAATTTATTTAACATAACCGTAAAAATCCCGTATTTTTAGCTCAAATAGTTTGCCTAATACAAAAAAGTAGATACCATTATATTATAACAATGCATTGCGACGTAAGCACAGTAATGAATATGATATTTGAAATTACTCAGAAGTGAAACGTAAACATTTGACATGACGTGGTAAAAGAATTACTTCCAAAGTGTTTTTTAAATTCGATGAGAGGAAACAACACACTTCTTGCTAGTCTAGCAGAATGTGTCTGGTCACGTTATATCTTTGTTTATGAATGGTTCGTAATCTCTATTTACTCTAAAAAGTCCAAAGCAGTACTATTCAGTTGCTCTTCCCTGAAAAAGTGTCTCAGCTGGATCAATGAGATACGATTCACCTTCCCCCCTTACTACTGCTAGAACAATCCAATTCAGTTAAGTGGGTTCAAATTAAGTTGCAAATAGAAATAATATTTTTAAACTGACTGACGTTGAACGACTTATTCAGGAAGAAATTTACAAAGAACACAAGAAGACTAGAAAAACTGCATGAGACATCAGATAAACTACAAGAAGATGACTTTTGGAAAGAAATAGCACGTAACGAGATTTTGGAAGCTATCATTATAAATTTGCAGTACTCAGACGATGAAGACAATGACAATGACCAATTATCTCTTAACGTAAGTAACATTCACATCTATACTAATGCACCGCTGGTATATTCGTTGCATTAGAACAATAAGTAATTCATAAACTATAGTTCGTTTTACACTATATGTTTAAAACATGTGCGTAATATACTAATATCCATGTTGCAATTGTTATTTGATCAACTGCATTATTATAAAACTTAGGAAAGTTCATTTTAGTTAATTGATGGAAATTAATCATTTCTCCACACTAGCCGTTTATAGGCTAAGGTTTTTGATGGATAGAGTCAACATGAACATTCGATGCCATGGCCGGGATTTGAACCACGGATCTCCTGGTTTCCGTCCAGTCGTTCTAACCCATTGAGCTACCATGGCCAACATGCCGTACTGATATTAAATTCTCCATTTGACTCGCATGGACGGCATGTTGGCTATGGCAGCTCAATGGGTTAGCGCGACTGGACGGAAACCAGGAGATCCGTGGTTCAAATCTCGGCCATGGCATTGAATTCTTCATGTTGACTTTATCCATTATGAAAATTCAGTTTGCGTTACCTTACGTCTAGCGCCACGAACACTCGCAAGTGTGCGAGAGAGAGGAAAATATAAAAAGAGTGGGGATAACGAGGTGGCAACGGTGAAGGCGCTAACGCATCTGATTCGCTACAGACGAGAACTCTTCCCATTTGAAACACATAATAGTCGTGCAATTAAATATATAGGATCATTAAAATAATTGCTGACCCATTCTCAGGCTCTCTCCATTGCGCGAGAGAATTCAGAGACGTAGGGGAAATAGACCGTCAGAGGCGCACTAAAGGCCTTAACTCCCAAACAGGCAGCATATCTCACAAAAGTGTCCAAGATTAGAAGCAGGAATCCTTGTGATTTCTTGCAAGATCTTATCACTAAGTCCCTGTCGTGTACAAGGGTTAGAACGACACACTATCTTTTAAAGTACGCCACCAGTTTGTTCGGAGGAGGGGGGTCATAAATTAACACTTACAATTCTATCATAATGCGAAAAGACAGAGTACTACATGGCACATTTATCTGGTTACCTTGCTTAAACAACATTTTGTTCACGTTACGCTAAACTAACATGTATTTACAGGTTACCACACTTATATTTAACTCAATACGTTCCCAAATAGATATTCCTGAATGTACAGGAGTTTATTCAAAATAACAGTTGAATTAAGCTGAATGTTTCGACTAAACTAACGAGATGATATCGAAGGCCACCGAAACCGGAATTTCCTTTGGTTGCGGTGAAGTAGGCTACAGCACGTGGGCATAGACTGACCAGGAACTCACATACTGGAAGAAGGGCACGAAGTAAATCCGTGATGCATAACAAAATAATGATATGTCCGGAATGTCCGGAGTCTGAGGGATGCTGTTCCCACTGTAGTCTCTTCAACATTTTCTTGGAATTCCTCAGTTCATTGACATCCCCTGTTATCCATTCATCTGTTGTCTAGGGGGAGAGGTCCGTGTTTGCAGGGCATCCCATTCAATCCTATCTACGTGCACCAAGTTACGTTATCAGCACGAGTTCGCAGAATCCACCTTTCCAGGCATTCGCAGGTAAATCACACATACTCGACTGTAATACACATATCGGTCCACACTCTTGTTTAACCTCCCCTATACAATACCATTTTATGTATACAAGCTTTATGGTTAACTACTGTATGTTAACCGAATAAATTTGCAGCAATCATTGCATTACCCATGGCGTGCAAGAGGCACAGGTGGCTATCAAATCTTTAATAAGCGATAATAAAACAGGTCACCGTGCACTGACTTTGAAATTCCATGCTTCTTTGAACATCACAGGAAACAAAAGAATAGTGACCTATCATTTAAATAATCAGAAAATTCAAACCAACGAATATCTCTGAAACGTCTAATACAAAACGTATACAAATTGTGTTTTTTTGTGTTACAAATGTTGGTTAAACTCTTAAGACTTTCTATAATGAAATGAAACATTCAATGAGAATGAAAACCTGCAGGAATATTCACAAAAATTCGAGACAATTTTATTTCTCGTATCAATATCTCAAGCATGTTTATATTAATGAAATTAGACAGAGATGTTTTTGAGAGAGGAAAAAAAGGAAAGAAAAGGAAAGGGACACTTGTTACAAACTAAGGAAAAGTTTTATATGGAGAAAATTGTAGGAAATTCTTTATATATATATATATATATATATATATATATATACTATGATTTAGTTTTTACTTTATCTACCATGTACTCAGAGAAAGCAGAGAAAGTATTTATTCCATCCAGATTGCACCAAAATATATACCCTCTCAGACTCTCTCATTTCAAAAATGTATTTTTAGAAATATCTCAAATATACAAGGTGGTTCAACTACCCCGTCTTTCTCGTAAGTAGATAACCCTACGTGTGTTAAAACAAATGCAGAACGAAAAGGGCATTTGCAGTTATACGCAGGACATTGCTGTGAGCGAACTTGGTTCTGCTTCGAACGACAAGATGTAGTTCTCAAGATTGATCTAACCTGTAAAGTTCGCGCATGCCACTGGAATTTCCCCGTTATGCTCTGCAACTGTTTCAACGCACGAAAGGATATCTGCTTACGTGACAGATGGGGCAGTTGGGCCACCTGGTATATCTTGCATTTTCTCGGAAAGACCTTTGAATGAATGACTTTAGTATAACTGGTAAATCGTAAGAGGTAGCATTTTACTACGCAAAGAATGTCATCTTGTTACAGCATACATTTTGTCTCAAATACAGTGTGTGTTTGTGTGCAACTAGCCATTTCCGATATAGTGCTTGTTATTGGGTTTCCTTTTCAAATAGTCATATAAACGTTTCTAAACGGAGTAAGGTTATTGGATCTATTATGTCCTACTCGTACAAACAGAATGGCTAAACCAAAGAGTATAGCTCTTAAGATATTTGACTATCATTTAAAATCTACTGTGGTTTGTTATACTTGTTGTACCTACAAGTAATTGTATAATGAAACTATCTGTACAAACGTTGATCTTGATTTTTATGAAGTAAATCGAAGAATAAGAGTTCATATGACTGTGCAGTTTGTAGAAGAACGAGTCAATAAATTCACGTGAATACAACACATAGGTTATATGTTGGTGGGATAAAAGACTGCCCCTACTTCTTCAAGTAAGTAGAAACTAAAATTAGTCAGTGTTCCAGAAAAGTATAATTTAAACTATTTCAAAAGTAGCTTTAACACACTGACAAATAAGCCAGTTGTTTTTACATTTTCGTCCACCAATGCCTCATTACAGATCGTTCAAAGAAACCATTTGTGGATGTTGAATTGGATGAGGCATATGCTAGTGGCCAAATGTGTTGGTAACCTAAACTTTTCTCAACAGATCCTTAATCGTCTTATCTCTGCAAGTGAAAATTATATCAATATCCATAGAGCTTTACTTTTTATAGTCTATTCGACCTTAAAGTGTGTACGGATGTCAACATTGTGCCGTAGCACAACTTTCAGAGGAGTGAGATAGTGAAATGCAAGTACAAATAGTTGATTACTATATTGCGTATATTATGGCTTATTTGATACATTTAAGTAATTAAAGGGATGAACAAATACTGCAATTCAACTTCCAAAACATTTAAACATAAGCTGCAGTGAAAGATGTAACGGTTACGGTAAGAGTCAGATATAAACAGCTGTCTTCGGAGAATGTCAACACGTGTTTGTTGGCGGACTGATAAAACCGCACTGTTTATATGTGTCCTCACTTTAAGTCTGAGCGACTGTAGGTAACATATCTCCAGTGTTTCTATTCGGTGTTGTAGCGATTATGGATGGTGGCGCACAGTTCCACGTTGGCGTGACAGTTTGAAGCAATATAGGTTGGCGAGCAAAGAGTTCCACGTTGGGGCGACAGTTTGATGCAAATGTAATAATGGGTGGCGCACAGTTCCACTTTCCGCTACAGTTTGAAGCAAATAGTGTTTAGCTCAGGGTGAACAATGAGGTTTCTCTCAGGGTATGTTTGAGTATGTAGGAGAAGGATGGTTTTAATGACACTGGAATGCCCGTTTGAAACTGGTTTAATGACTGCTTCTTTTATCATTACATTAAACTCGAAGTTGCCGACCAAGGGTTACCAATATATCACTGTTCAGAGAGACTGAAGGTGAAATGCTTATTACTCGATAAACTTAATTCGTTCTTCACGTACATATGAACCGACAAATATCTTCTCTCATCACTTCTGGTCCGTCCTCGACCAAGACAAAAAGAGGACTGCCCTAATCGGCCTCAGGCCGAAGACTGGCTGTCCTTACTGCGCGTGGGTGTGTTTGACTTTCACGTTCTCGAAGCCCATTATTCAACCAAAGATTCCCTTTGTGACTATTTTGTCATGCCATTATGAAGGGTCGGAAGAATACCCTATTCAAACAAAGTCAAGTGCTACCCTTTAGAACTCTGCTAAGGACACTGTTTCTTACGTTTCCTTAGTTAAAACAACTATTCAACCCCGTTGCTATTCGACTCAACTGCATCTGCGCACGTTGTAACAAAGAATCAACATTCCTTTGAAATCCATCATGATTCTTTACTTATTTCAATCCTTTAATTTCAGTATCAGTGTCTGTCCTTCTGTTTTGAGGCACTATAAATCCCAAGAAAGCCTACTTATAAAAGGGTACGTGTGTGTGTGTGTGTTCATGTATGTATGTGTATTTGTGTGGTTGAGATGATTTATCATCTTACAAGGATACGATATAAAGATCTTCAAGAAAATCTCCCATCACAATCTACTCCCTTATTGGAGCATTTTTTTCCTTAAAAAAATTAGATATTCTAAAAAAATGGCGCTAACGACATTGATTAAAATAACGCATATTGAACATCTTTTCATCAAAAATTAAATGTATATCCTAGGATTCTTGAGCATGGCCTCTGAAGTCTCCTTCATTCTGGATGGTAAACCCTAAGAGATGGACAAAATTTTAATACACAAACAATGTAATGGTCGTTAAAGTACATGATTTATGTTAAATTATTTCATTGTAGAGTTAACCATTTCATATATATTCCTTGTTTGTGCTTTGAATTTTGCAATCCTTATTATAAAGGGCGTTCAAAAAGAAACGAGCCGGAGTCTGGTATGCACAAACCGGTGACAGGTTGGTAATATCGTGGCGTGTGTAATGAAGTGTTCCTATCAGAGCGTGGAAGTTCACAGGCCGTCAATAAAGGCTGGTTTCCTTTTGAACGAACCTTACACTTTTCTAAACTGAAAAGTCTGATTTCCCCTCCTGGTTATGCAAAAGGAATAGAATTTCAACCCTTCACATGTTGAGCCCGCCTCAGTAGCGTGATGGTAGCGTGTCTGCCTCACGTTCGAGAGGTCCCGAGTTCGAATCTCGGTCAGGGTGAGTTACCTGGATAGGGTTTTTTCCGGGGTTTCCCCTTATCCTTCAAGACGAATGTCGGGTAACTCTAAGCTCCATGGACCTTGGACTCATTTGAGCATCATTTCACCCAATTCATTCACCGTACGATATGACTTAACGTTGGAGGACGTAAATTACAACAACACTAAAATTCACATGTTAATCTGGTTTTAAATTATTTGGGTATCCCAAAACCTTCTTGTATTCCAATTTTTCTATTGTATTGACACAGAAATATCTAATAAAATTAATAATGATTTTTATTTAAGGATACTTTGTTGAAGAATTTTTAGAGATTGGCATATGAATGTAATACCTACGCTCAAATGAGCCCAGGATTCATAGAGCTTAGCGTTACCAAATATTTATCTTTCAGAATGATGTGACACCTGGGAGAAAACGGTTACATATAACTCTCCCTGACCGAGATTCGAACTCAGAAGCTCTTGTACATGAGGTACACATTCTACCATCTACGCCACAGAGGCGGGCAGCTTGGAAGGTTCACAATGATTATGAATACACCAGAGTTTTTATTTAATTGTCCTTCGTGTAATGTCTGGCGCCTGCTCTGACCCATTCGAGGTACCTTTTGGTTGCTGATATTTTATTTCACTTATTTTATCCTTTGCCTTCTGCAGTAATTGACATATGGTTTTTAGTGTTTTATGATTTAGGTTTTAGCTTTTTATTGACACTTTCATGCATGATTTTACTGTTTTAATGTGTTGGTTTTAGCTTTGTAAGGGCGCTGATAACCTCAGCAGTTGTGTGACCTTAATCCAATTCTTCTACTACTACTACGATTCGTGTAATGTGATTTACAAATAGAAACAACACAAAAATGTTAGGAAGCGTATTTGTTTCTGAAGAATTTAGTAAGTCCTATGCAATACATCTACTGCAACTGATCTCATTGGGTTGTTCATTGCATTAGCTTTGCTCAAATATGATACAAAAAGTGAAAACACTTACAATTTACAGCTACTTGAGGCCAAAGGATAAAGGGAATCACCAAAATCAAACTTTCTTGGTGTTACGATCTGAAGTAACAAAGTCTACACAGTTTTGAAGCACTAAGGTAAACAATGAAACTAAAAGCATAGTTATACTTAATTCTCATATTCTCCAAACTCTATTGCTTTATTTATATATGTAGCATTTAAATTTAAATACAAATATGCTATTAAAGACATGAATATGGTCTTTTCAGAAGTCTGTGTGGTTAATGGCCGACCAGTTTGCCTTCATTCATCTTGAAGTTCATTTTAGTTTACGCTCCAGATTCCAAATCCTGAATTAAGTATACATAGCCCATAGCAGTTAATTCCAATAAAAGCTTCATGTTACAATGTAAATTACCTCTGGTTGAACTTGGAAGACCCCCCCCCACCCCCCAAGCAGCGGCTCTTAGTAGAATATTACCTGCAACAAAAAAATAGCACAAAATACTTAATTATTAGTTTGAATTTCCATAATTCTAACTTTTAATTTCATATGTAGGTATATACTTTCTAGTTTAAAGTAATTCAACATTTAATAACTAGCCAGATTATCATATTGGGTTTCTTTTGCACATCCAACGGCTACAAGTACCAAGTTGATGAACAAATCAAGTTAACGATGGACCAAAACTACACCAAGATCAGCAACTAGGGAAGTAGCTTTAGTAGAATTAGGAAAGACAAGAAGAAATGGAATAATAGTGGAAAGAATAATATTATTTTGGTATAGGTGCTTGGCCAAAGAAGAAGGGGAAATTATGAAATTATGCATGAGACAGCAAAACAGATTAGAGAACTCAAAAAGTTGGTGGGCAGAGACAGGAGGAACTATAGAAAGGAGACAAAACTTGTTATGATAATTACAGACCTATTTCTATAATTCCAATAATAGGTAAGGTATTTTAATCTCTATTATGTACACAAATTGTTGTTTATCTTGAAGAGAACCTTTTGTTAAATAATAAATCAGAAATGGCATGAGCACTGTGAAGGCTGTTGCAAGCTTTCTGAGACAATGTTATGAAAATATTAATAATGGTAACATTGTATCAAGTAGATTTTTCGATCTTTCCAGAGCCTTCGATCTCGTCTCTCTTATATTCTTTTAGAGAAACTTAGTTTTTATTGTTTTCAGAACTAATGCATTACATTTCTAAATTCTCATTTTACTAATAGGTCCCAGGCAACTTATTTTAATGGAAGATTATCGGAGTTCAAACCTGTAATTATGGTGTTCCACAAGGCTCAATTTTGGGACCTGTAATTTTTATCATCTATATTAATGACCTCCCCGTTTCAATTTGTGACAAAAGCCTTACTCCGTATCTTTATGCTGATGATTTAGCTATTAAGTTTTATGATAAAACTGAAAACACGTTAAAAAATAAATTACCTATTGCAACTTCAGAGGTAATGATTAGTGTAACGCAAACAGTCTAACTATAAACACAGGTAAAACCACTGATATTCAGTATAAATTTAACACTGGTGGTTCTGGATACTGTATAAAATATTTAGGTATTTATACCGATTCAGACCTTGGCTGGTCGACATATATCAATTATGTATCAAAAACATCACAACAGGAATTTTGATGTTGAGAATTTTAAGGAATTGATAACAAGGACGTTCTGATGAAGGCTTACTAGGCTCATATTTATTCACATGTTAATTATGGTATACTTTTCTGGGGTAATCACTTTTTAGCAGCTAACATATTTATTTTTCAGAAAAAGGTCCTTAGATTAATTTGTGGAGTTCATTCAAAAAAACATTGTAAATCACTTTTTATTCACTTACGCATTTTAACGTTGCCATCGATGTATGTGCTGAATTGGTTTTTATATGTTAAAGAAAATCTTAATAGCTTTATACCTTGTTGTAATATACATCATTACTCAACAAGAAACTGTTTGAATTTATATATATAATATATAACATATATACTCACTAAAATTCGGAATAGTTTTATAGTCGTTTCAATTAAATTATACAATTTTTTATCACAAATACTAAGAGAGCCCTCTATTTTAAGTTTTAAAAGGATTATACGCCATACATTGGTGGCAAACCCATTATATTCTACAAATGACTTTTATAATGTGGCTTGGTAAGTTTTAATTTATGACGTTGCTATACCGTAAAGTTTACGGCAGTAAAGGCTATCTATCTATCTATCTAATCTATAGAAAAAATAGGAATAAATATTTCTAAGAGGAATAAGAGGTAGGGAAAGGGGAATTTGTGAATTGTATGGAGAAAAAGAAAACATAGCACACTATGTAAACGAATGCAAGGAGTTAGCGATATGGAGAAAAGAGGTTTGGGAGGAAGGAATGGGAGAAAGTAGAGAAGAGTATATTAACTATAAAAATGTTAACAGGAAAGGAGTAAAAGAAGGTAAGTAGTATTGGTATGTTCTTAAAGAAAGTAAAAGAAAAATGGACAAGAAATGTAAATAATATAAGAAAGGAAGATGGGTGTGGGGGAACAAGGAGGCTAATTAAGTAACAAGGAGGCATGGAGGTTAAGAGCTACTTGGCAGAGTAGAAGACCAGGGTGTCATGTAAGACAAGGTAGCAACAAGGTAATAGATGAAATAGTGTGGGATAAATAAACAATTATAAGGAATAATGTAAGCGATTGTAAACAAGATTTTGCACGAATAGATTATTGATTGATTGATTCATTCATTCATTCATTCATTCATTCATATTCTTATACTTAAACGATCGGCTTTTATAAAATAGAATGTAGTTTCTGGACTTGCAGAGCATAGTCTAGTCGATAAAATAGCATTGGAAACTGCATTCTATTAAATTCAAGTTGTAAATGAGCGCTGAAGAATGCTATTTTGGCCAAAAGTATGAATATGATGTCATTTTAATGTGATGGAAAATTTGAATCTAATACCACTTTAATTTAAATATGGATCTACGGAACACAATGGGTTCTTACAAAAAATAGAGAATAAAATGGCAATGGGATATATGCTGGAGCTCTTCAAATATAACTAAACAAAACCTAGGCTACAAACTTTGCTGATATTTGACAAATAATTAATTTCCTGCCCAGTTTATTCCAAAGGTTACAAGAAATATTTTTTAAAATACTGCATGGAACTTCAGAAATGGACTGGACTGGACTACACTACGGAGAAATTTTCGACACGGAGATCCAAACCTGGTCCGTTGTATCTATGTCCCTTAGTGGGGTACTTCCGGGAGGAGGGATGAGGAGAGAGGAGACATAGGGCAGCCGTCCCAATGAGCCAAGACAGTGCAGACGGCAGGGCCCCTAAACTTTACCAGTTGGAAACCCCCAGGCAGTCCAGTACAATGCGCAGGCCCCCTTACTGTGGTCCGGAAACGGTCCCCCAAGACCTGGTTCGGAGTTTGGAAACCGTCTTACCGTCTCACCAAGAGCATATTGCCACTGATCGCATTGTTGCGCTGGTGCTGCGACAAGCCAGTGCCGGGCACGCGTGGGTACGAAAGAAAGAGACAGATATAGGCGCGCGAGCTGGATGCTTGCCGAGAGAGAAAGAAACAGAGAGAAACAGACAGAGAGATGTCTGGATAGTTCCATCTTTGTCTTGCCGCCGCGATCTCTCTCGGGAGGTCTACTGCATTCAAGAACAATGCCTGGAAGGTATAAATAAGCGGCAAAGTGCGAGAAGAGTCAGTTGAGTTGAGTTGCAGTTGTGCAATTGTGTTGTAATGATATGAGTTGTGCGAGAGCTATTGAACTGTGCCTCAGTGAATTCTTTTATTTGTTTAAATGTGGTGAAGCAACGAGACGACATTGAAGGCTGCTCTTTGTGTATGTCACATCTTTTTACTGCTGCAAGGGTTGTACAAAGTTACTACTTACTTCAATAAAGAGTGCTTTAAATTTCTACTAACAAGACTTTTGTTTCTACCAACCCACGAAGTCAAAATATCATCCTGCCATGCACCGCCGAACAGCCGCCGTCACTTCTACCCTGAAAGACGCCACTAGATGAGAAATGATATGAAATGATAATGGAGGATGGTACAGGAAATTCAGGGGATGTAATTAACCTACCCAACATTCCCCGAAATCCCCCAAAAAACCATGGGTCAGGTAGGTCGGCCACGGGAATGGAACTCGGACTTCCCTAGTGGGCAACTAGTAGTTCCCTAATGTGGGCAGCAGACGAAACCACCTGAGACACCCCGCTCGATAAACCTCAGAAATAATAGTGGATGTTTTAAGATGGAGCAAAAACCATAGTGAAAATGTTATGAAATCAAAGCAAATCTGTTGATTGTGGGCAAGGGGTAAGAAATGAGTATTACATCCATATTGTGCTTGTTTTGTTATCCATTAGGCAACCAAATACAAATAAAAATATACACGGTGTTCATTTTTATCTTTAATTTTACCGCGCAAAATTTTACGTCATCAATAACATCGCAGATGCAGCGAGTTTATATACGATTCCCCTAGCGGCTTGCGATCGTATTAGATGTTTTGACAGCAGCTTTGTGGCCTCCCTCTACCGCTCCTCAATAGCTTCTCAATATCCTCACGATGTTGAATGGGCACCGGTCCTACACCCGGGACTTAAAATATGCACCCTTAGGGCTGATATGGAATCTGGGTGCTTTCCGTGGCAGGGAACTAAAGCACAATGCTCTGGCCTACTACGACACGGCGCAGGACTTGAATCATACTGCGATTGACATATTTGCAATTGTATAGTAAACAAAAGGAATAGACGGAGATTTTTGTAGTATTAAAATCGTATCTTTTAATAGGTCCAAGTAAAGAGCTCCATTATCAATTTGGAAACCCCACCTGCCATATTGTACAGAAAGGAAGACGTTGAAAATGAAAGGAGGAGGAGAGACAGAATCTTCAGGTTAAATCATGAGTCCTCTGCGGTTTCTGAAAGTTATTCCATGAACATTTTGCAACAATGCTACTGTTAGTAAATTTCCTATAAAATACCAGCCCCTTCTAGATTGCCGTGTCCAAAAATTTTTTAAGTTTGAGGTTCATTCTGCGAAGCTTATGTAGAAAACGTATCGATGCTCGCCTCTGTAGCGTATATAGTAGCGTTCTGCCACATGTTCAAAAGGTCCCGAGTTTGAATTTCTTCAGGTTGAGTTAACTGGATAAGGCCTTTTCCGGATTTTTTGCTTATCCAGAAAGATGACTGTAGGGTAATTCTAAGCTCTATGCACCCTGTGCTCATTTGAGCATCATTTCACCCATTGCATTCATCATCCGATACGACTTAAGGAGATGCAGCACCGAAAACCCCAAATCTAGCAGTTTTTAACCAATCTTGCTGAAATTTTTAACACTTAGTTCTGATGCGCAGTGGACGCAGAATTCAAAATTTGGTTTTTATATATTCAATAGCTCTTGAGTAATTAATTTGTGAAGTTCAAAATTTGGGAAAAATTCAAACCGCTCCACGTGATAACTTTTCAAAATTTTAATTTTTCTGTTTCTAAAAATATTCAGATAGTTTATGAAGAAAAGATCTATCATATGAATTTCTTATACTGCCTTTAGTTCCAGAGGAAAAATGTTAGGTATGGAGCAAACAAAAAAGCCAAAAAATGATTAAGCCTTTGACTTTTTATATCAATAACTTTAAAAATATAATGAATATTAAAAATTCATATGATAGAAACCTTAGTTTGCTTTCTAAGAACATGTGTTGAAAATTTTATAGGGACTGGATCAAAAGTGTATCGTGTGGAACATTTTGAATGACAAAAAATGAAAAACTATAACTGAGTAAATCAAGTTTTAAAATCCAAAACATTTTCCTTCTCGGCTACATTCCTTGAAATAGGCTAAAACCCTCTAAATAGATAAGTTGGACCCTCTTTCCTCTTCCTTCCCTATTCTGCAGAAGTATTCTTCAATTTTAGTTTCCTTCTGGATGTTTTAGAAGTTCCCTTCACAGAAATTGCTGAATGAAGTAACCGTAATTGGTGCTTCCTTTGGCTAATTTTTAGAGATGCTGGTGAAATCTCAACAGAGTCCATTGTGTCTGACTGCAGCTTGAGTGAGGCAGTACAACCAACATTGAATTCACTGATGGTTGATGTCACAGCAACCTGATGTCTCTTCTTTGAAGTAAATATTTCTTTTTGGCAATTATGCCATATCATGTTATGTAAACTTTCATTTGTATTTTGTGTCTTACCCGATGTACATATTCTTAGAATTTCATCTAACCAAGTAATGAAGCCTAGAAAAAGCGTAAAATCTCTGACACCTAACAGAAAACACAAAAGCTTGGCTGAAGAGGGATAAATCCCTAAACAACCTTAGCATGCTTGCCATGCTTAAATAACCAGTATATGATATGATATAGCACACACCACCACAAGCAATGTATTATGGTTTATTATATCAATTTTAGTATTAATGTGTCTAAAATTACCAGTAGTATTGGAAAACTCAAAATGGTGGAAAAATACTTAGCCATTAATTTGTAGGAACTGAACTGAACATATCATAACTAAACTCTCGAGGATACAATTCTTACATTTCGTGTAGTATATAAGAATGGCTCGAATGACAGCTAAGCGGTGATCAAGTACCTGGGCGTTCAAGTTGATAGAGGCCTAACTTTCCGTGGACACATCAGGGAACTATCGGCACGGGTGCAGGGGGCTGTTGCCTCTCTGTACCCAATGCTGGGTTCGCGCTCGATGCCTGTCCGCTTAAAGCTACACCTCTTTCGAGCGCTGATAATCCCACTTATGTTGTACGCCTGTGAAATCTGGGGCATGGCTGCCTATAGCTGGATAGCAAACCTTCAGCGTGCACAGAATAGAGGACTCCGATCCATCTATTCTGTGGGCCGTTCTTTCCCCGTGAGGTTGCTTCACGAAGCTTCTCTTCTCCCATACGTGGAGGACCAAATTAGGCGCCGGGCGACAAAATTTTACGCTAAAATTCCTGCTCATAGAAGCGCCCTGGTTCGGTCTCTAGGAGACTACGACGCTACGAGACGCCGCTTCAGGCTTTACCGGGTACCCCGTATGCCTTGCGGGCATCCGAGGTAACAAAGGAGTTAATCCTTACAGCAGCACAAGCTAAATTTCAAGTCTCCAAAAGAGCTGTTTGGCTACAAAGTTTACCCCACTTTAGAAAAATAAAACACCAGGGTGTAAACAAAAAAGCGGTTTGGCATCCTGTACAAAATTGAAGAGGAGCAAAAAGCTACTTCAACAAATTTCCTCAACAAAAATACCACATCATCCTGTAACCATCAAAATTATCAACCTGCGGTCAGACCCAAAACCTGGGTGGGTACGCAGCAAAAACCTTCTGGCTGTTAACAGCCTGTCAGTATACGACTTGGACTTGGATTTGGACTAAGCGGGGAGGTCCGATGCTACAGGGTCATTTAACTGGCTTAGGTTACTGTCTACATGCCATAGCACAAAGATACACTAGCCCGTAATGGGACAGTAGGCCACGCTGTATCAAGTGGCACCAACCCATTTAGTGACCATGACCTCCTGTTTGGGAATATTTTATAAATATTGGGAACATTTTAACATTGACCTATAGCTAATATCGCTAGACACTTTTTTTTTTTTGTAATTTACGTCCTCCAACGTTAAGTCATATCGGACAGTGAATGAATTGGGTGAAATGATGCTCAAATGAGTCCAGGGTGCATGGAGCTTAGAGTTACCCGACATTCGTCTTCAAGGATAAGGGAAAACCCCGGAAAAAACCGTATCTAGGTAACTCACCCTGACCGAGATTCGAACTCGGGACCTCTTGAACGCGAGGCAGACATGCCACCATCTACGCTACCCAGGCAGGCATCGCTGGGCACTATATTCAATTAAAATTTTCTTTATTGAGATTATACTCAAAGTAATAAGTTCGGCAACTATTCAATAATAAGTGTTTAATGCTTTCATTAAATATTTTACATCCGTGGCATCAACTCACGCTCACCACGAGAAAATAATCTCTTCGCCTACAATATTGTTAGGCAAACAGTAAGAATAGAGAACTTAATGGTGGATTTATGATAATAGACGGTTGGTAGATGATGTTCTTTTTTATTTTATTTTACTTTTAAGTGTCGTGAGATGAAGGATAGAAGGGAGGATCTGTTGTTAATTATAGTAGTCCGTTGAGGTTATGATGGGCCTAAGGTGAGTCTGGAACACTTATAGGTTTCCCCGGGGTCAATGTTGGTTAACCCTATAATGAATTGCCATTCACTGAAGTGTGACAAATTGTATGTTGACAGATCATGCAAGTGCTATGGGAAATTAATGATGTAAAACATATAATGAAAGGTAAAACCAAATCAGGCCAAGTAGAACTCATAGGCATGTGTAAATACAGAATATGGCTGAGTTTGGGACCAGAGTTCCTCACAGTGGACATATATGACTGTTTCCTTGGATATTGATATATCGTAGTATAAACCAAATTTAGGGAAGTGTCAAAATCGACAATGATAGTTACATTTCCTATTGTATTAGTACTAAAATTTAATATTGCATATTACTTGCACTATTATTTAATATGACTGTCTTTAAATGTTGTAGATCTATTACAGCGGATTGTTGTTGGTTTTGAACATCAATAAAGAGGGAGTGTGGGTGGCAGGGTGGCGTTGTTCTCATGATTGTGACTGTCGTGCCTATGATAGATCTGTCTATGGTACACTGTGGAATGTGATACAGTTATCGTGTTATCTATCCTTGCTTCCTGTTGGCTCACGTCACTGCATAGCACGCTTTACCTAGAACTCAATTTAATAATAAAACAGATGTAACAACAACGGTCTTCCTGTTCCTGCCCCCACTAGCTTAGTTTCCTGACTGCCCTATCACTCTTTAAAAAGTACAGTTACTCCAAAAAGTATTTGTCTAATGCATGGGTTTATGTTTAAGGATGTATGGATAGTGGAAAATCATTAGAATAAAGTACAGAAGGGACAGTGCGATTTTTGAAATAGAGAATACAATGTTTAACTGAAGCTCTTATATTTTTCTCCTCAAGCTCACAGTCCTTTCTTTCTCCACAATATTACTTGCCTTTTCATTTAAAGAGCTCAAATTGACTCAGTTCTACCAGAAATCAAACCCATCGTATTTATGTTCTTTTTCAAAAGCCCCTTGCTTCTTTCTGTTGATTTTACTGATGCATGGTTTTCTACGGGCTGTTCGGCCGCCATACTCAGCTTCATAAAGCACGTTTCTTATAGTTTGTGCTGAAACGGACTTTCCTGTGTGTGTTTGAACTGCAATAGCAAGTTTTGGAGCACATAGTTTAGGATTTTTTTCTTGACTTTTATAAATAACTGTCGTTTCTCCATCTCGGATAGTACTGCAGGACGACCGCTTCTTGATTGATTTCCGTAAGTTTTGTTGTGATCAAACCTGTATATAATAGTTTTCACCAGGGGCAGCTGGTGAGGCATTGTATTGGCGGTGCCATAAATAAAATGAACGAATGAATGACTAAATAAATAAATTAATTAATTAAATAAATAAATAAATAAACAAATGAATAAATAATAAAGCAATTGAGGAATAAATAAATTAAATAAATAAGGGTTGTTAAAATATAAATATGTGTACCAATTTCGAACGATTTAGGTAATCTTATTAATAATCCATCCTATTTTATAATATACTGTACCAAACAGAACGTACAGGGAAACGGAAGGAGATATTTATTACATCCGTACTCTTGTTACGCACAGGTGTAAGGAGCACAGTAAAAGTTTGATAATACAATTCATGGAGAATGTGACAAGAAGCGTTCGTGCACGATTTCGCGAGAGAGAGAGAGAGAGAGAGAGCGAGAGAGAGAGAGAGAGAGAGAGAGACATGTATCTTAAGTCCCGTGCTTTACTGCACTCTAGCGGATAAAACGTAAATTATGCGCCAGAGAAATCTCGTCACTACCTGCTCCCATAAGAAGCCGTGTATAAGCAGACATCCTAGCCCTAACACAGGCGCTTATGAGCGTAGACGGTGCTGTTCTGGAATCGGCACCAAGCCACGGAAAACAACCAGGACAGAGCGCTTGCGTTTAACGCGCCTATTCACACGAGGGAGCAGACACACGGAACCAATCTTTTTTGCGCAATCCCTATACACTTCTCTTTCTTTCGTTTTCATACAGATGGTGCCATGGCACAGCGGCACTACCTCAGAAGCCGCCCCTGGTTTTCACTGTACTGTACTGATAGGTCTTCCAATGGTTTCTCCAATTTTTTGAAAAGATTTTCCTTTTTTAAATAACTTGGTGCAAATTTCTTTCTCTTCTTTTGTAGTTTCACGGCGTTTTTGACTCGTATTACTTAAATAGCAGTCAAGAATAATGGATGAAACAAAGCTACATAAGAAAAGGGAAGGGTTGTATATCAGCGAGGCACCTGGGATCTTGTGCACTATTATGTGTTTCAAATGGGAACGTGTCTGTCCTTGAGTGCTACTAGGCAAACAACCAACCGGAGTCCTGCGATGTTGTATTGCATTCCCGCTAAGTGGTGTGTATGAAATACTATTCGCGCTAAGACAAAAATTCAGATTTCGCCAAAACTGATCCATGTGAAAGGTAGAGAGTAATGTATCTAACATAACCATGAAAACCCCATATTTTTAGCTCAACTAGTTTTTCTAATACAAATAAATAAAACACTATTACCCGTATTATAACAGCAAATCGTGACGTAAGCACTGTATGAATATCATTATTGGTTGGCATGTATGCGTGTACGTATATTTTTAATTACTCAGAACTGAAACGTAAATGTTTGACATGACGTGATAAAAGAATTACTTTGAATAAGCCAATTCGAGCGAGAGGAAACAATAAATTTCCTGCTGCCCTGGCAGAACGTGTCTGGTCACATTATATCTTTGTTTATGAATGGTTCGTAATCTGAGTTCAAAGTGGTTGGTGTGTATGTATGTACATATACTTTTCGTTACTCAGAACTGAAATTTAAACTACTGCATGACGTAATAAAAGAATTACTGTGAATAAATCAAGGTGTTAAATTCGAGAAAGAGCAAACACTTCATTTTCTGTTAGCCTGTGGAATGCTGTATGCTTATGTATATGATTGAATGCTGGATAAGAAGTGTTTATTTACTCTGGAGAGTTCAGATCAATATCATTCAGTTGTTCTTTACACAACAGTAGAGTAAGAGTTAAATAGTGCAATGGCTTCTTGCGGTGAATTTAATGGCGAGTCAAAAAGACGATTATTGCGAAGTCAGGCTCGAAGTATTTTTAAGGTGTATACGTTCTTCAAAAAATTGGGCAATGAGGAATATAGAAATCAGCTCGATTTCAAAAATGCTTAACGGCTTACTGCTGAAGCTTGTGGTGTAGGTAAAAGAAGTGTGTCACCCGCATCTGGGTTAGAAAAGCAGCTAATTCATAAACTATAATTATAGTTATAGAATTTAAAAATATACATAATTTGCGAAAATGCTTTTTTTGATTTTGGCAACTGCATCATTGTAAAAGTTTGTAAAATATAATTCACTTACCCTTACATCTAGTGCCAAGCAGACCTGCATGTTGCATGAGTGTGCGAGAGAGAGGGAAATATAAAAGGAGTGGGTTAACAAGGTGGCAACGCTGAGTGTGATACGGCGTCTGATTAGCTAGACTCCAGAAGTCTTCCCATTTGAAACGCATAATAGACGAATACTTTTTTGGCATCAAATGGGACATGATTTTAAATAACGTAGAGCTGTTCACTAATTAAGCAATATATGAACCCAAATTGTGTTTTATTTTTAAATCTAGATATAAACCGATGTAAGGAAATAGCTATTGTTCATTTCTTATCCATATTTTTCTGATTGTGCTTGCTATATTCAATGTACTATGATTACAGGAATGCTTTTTGGAATATTTGTATTTCATCATAACGTCCATGCATAAAGGAAAGAGCTGCTGGTAGTGCTCACATGACTTTTTCTACTCACACGTATAGAAATTCTTGAAAACGCATTTCCTATCCACATCATGTTAATCTACATAGACGTTTGTACAAAACCGCATCAGCCTCACGTTCAAGAAGCCCCGAGTTCGAATCTCGGCCAAGGGAGTTAGCTGGAATAAGATTTTTTTTCGAGGTTTCACATTATCCTGAAAAAAATGAATGTTGGTTAACTCTAAACTCTATAGATCATAATGTGGGCATAATTTCATCCATTTCATTCATCGTCGGATATGACAACGCTGGAGGAGGTTAATTTAAAATAGTGTACACAATGAATTATTACTGTGACTTTGTGGGTTCGTAGAATTAAAAGTCTGTGTTCAGAAATTTAAAATGCTCTTTATTGCAGTAAACAGTAGTTTTGTACACCCCTTGCAGCAGTATAAATGACGTGATATACACAACAGCAGAATTCAAGGTCTCTCGTTGCTTCACCACAGGTAAACAAACAAAAGAATTCACTGCGGTGCTCTTCAAATTTCCACACACTCACAATTACTACACTGCTGCAACTCAATTAACAACTCACTAGCAACTGACTCCGCTCTAACCTTTGCGGGTTTTTATACCTTCAGTCGTAGTTCTGGAATGCAATCGATCGCTCACGACACAGCAAGACGGAACTACCATCACATCTCTGTCTGTTTCTCTGTTTCATTCTGTCTTTCGGCAAGCGTTCAGCGCTCGCCCACGCGCCGGCTGCGGCTTGTGGTAGTGGCACAACAATGCCTCGGTGACAATACATAATGTAAGCGCGGGTGAATCGGATCAATACTTTGGAAACCTTTTACAAAAGCCGTATTTATTATTATTATTATTATTATTATTATTATTATTATTATTATTATTATTATTATTATTATTATTATTATTATTATTATTATTATTATTATTATTATTATTATTATTATTATTATTATTATTATTATTATTATTATTATTATTATTATTATTATTATTATTATTATTATTATTATTATTATTATTATTATTATTATTATTATTATTATTATTATTATTATTATTATTATTATTATTATTATTATTATTATTATTATTATTATTACTATTATTATTATTATTACTATTATTATTATTATTATTATTATTATTATTATTATTATTATTATTATTATTATTATTATTATTATTATTATTATTATTATTATTATTATTACTATTATTATTATTATTATTATTATTATTATTATTATTATTATTATTATTATTATTATTATTATTATTATTATTATTATTATTATTATTATTATTATTATCATTATCATTATCATTATCATTATCATTATCATTATCATTATCATTATCATTATCATTATCATTATCATTATCATTATCATTATCATTATCATTATCATTATCATTATCATTATCATTATCATTATCATTATCATTATCATTATCATTATCATTATCATTATCATTATCATTATCATTATCATTATCATTATCATTATCATTATCATTATCATTATCATTATCATTATCATTATCATTATCATTATCATTATCATTATCATTATCATTATCATTATCATTATCATTATCATTATCATTATCATTATCATTATCATTATCATTATCATTATCATTATCATTATCATTATCATTATCATTATCATTATCATTATCATTATCATTATCATTATCATTATCATTATCATTATCATTATCATTATCATTATCATTATCATTATCATTATCATTATCATTATCATTATCATTATCATTATCATTATCATTATCATTATCATTATCATTATCATTATCATTATCATTATCATTATCATTATCATTATTATTATTATTATTATTATTATTATTATTATTATTATTATTATTATTATTATTATTATTATTATTATTATTATTATTATTATTATTATTATTATTATTATTATTATTATTATTATTATTATTATTATTATTATTATTATTATTATTATTATTATTATTATTATTATTATTATTATTATTATTATTATTATTATTATTATTATTATTATTATTATTATTATTATTATTATTATTATTATTATTATTATTATTATTATTATTATTATTATTATTATTATTATTATTATTATTATTATTATTATTATTATTATTATTATTATTATTATTATTATTATTATTATTATTATTATTATTATTATTATTATTATTATTATTATTATTATTATTATTATTATTATTATTATTATTATTATTATTATTATTATTATTATTATTATTATTATTATTATTATTATTATTATTAATTATTATTTTTAAATATAAGGAAGGTAAAATATTCTATAGGCTACCTAACTTAAGTTTCCCATAAAGTCGACATATATATGAGGTAGGTGAGGGAGGGGAAGATGGAAGTTTCGTAATATTTTCTTCATGTGAGACTAGAAAGCAGCACTTACCACAGCCTAGCATAGGGGCATCCAGTTGGAAGTGTGCTGTTGTGTTCTTCCGTTTTATATCTTGCTTCATCCAATGATAAACAAGAAACGACTATATGTAAACTTGGCAAATACAAGCAATGTAATATTTCGTTGCCCAAACGTGAGGTCTAGCACTTGATGTGCTGCATGCAGTTTCACCTAACCATGCATCTTTGTGAGCACATGGTAGCTCGGACCAATATGGTCGGTAGCGTACACTAAAAATAAGGGTCCCTTGCATCTTCTCCCAGGCATTGGGGAAGTTCAAAGTTCTAAAAGAATAGTGATAAATTACATATGACCGATCGGGCATCAAAATACTACGCAACTTTACCAACTCATAGAAGCGCCCTTGTTAGATCACTGGGAGATTATGACCCTACTAGACGCTGTTCTAGACAACATCGGATCCCCCGCATGGCATGCGGACACCCAAGATAACCCAGGAGCTAATCCTAACAGCAGCTAAAGCTGAGCTCCACATAATCTCCTAAGTTGTTTGGCAACAAAATTCTCCCCAACCCAAACTAAATTAAAAACACCAGGGTGCTGGGTATTGCATCCTGTCCTTTCATCCCGAAGGTACAATAATTGTAACCTCACAAAATTCATCAACCTCAAAACCTACACCATATCCATCCTACAAAATCCCGTTTCGAATACGTTACCTGCGGTAAAACCCTTAACGGGTGGGCACGCAGCAAAAACCTTCTGGCTATATACAGCCAGCCAGCACCACATGGCATGACATGATGGCTTGACCGATCATTCTTCAAACCATTGAAAACATTTTGGCAGTAAACTTTGAATATTTGGATTCATTAAAACCCTGGCCGGAGAGTTACAAGACTGGAGTTTGGTTCTCTCCTTTCTTCATTGTATCATGTCTCTAACATGCTTTAAATTTACATTTTACAAAGTGTCTTACATGTTGTAGTACAAATGCTCAATTTACTTTATTTTTTAATTTCACACTTCGTGTTGTTGCATCTTCCTCCATGTTGTTCCATCTTCTCCACTGTTAACTACCATCTTCCCCTAATGATGGGGTAAGATGTCAGTTTTGTTGCCATTAGTTTAATTGTACCTTTTTATCTCCTCATTTAAGGACACTGATTACTGTTTCTCACAGTAACAATGAAATATACAGGCAACATATTGAGATAATTTTTATACTTTTTCTCCATTCCCATTTCCATGAAAAAGGACATAACCGTCAAATGTGTGATCTTCCCCAACTTACTATATATATATATATAAAATAAACATACTAATATGTTAATTAACATTTGTAAATTTGTAAATGATGATATCGTAATAAGTATTATGTTGCGTTAAAAATGAAATTATATATAATACATACTTTAATCCCAGAATACATGTAGCATACCATAGCTATGTCCAGTATACTCGTGCAGGATAGGAATTTGACAGAGGAGAAAGAATCCTAGGTAACGTTATAAATAGAATCCTATAATCCTATATAGAACTTACGAACAGAATAGGGATCATTGGTCTAATCCAAAGACCATTTAGCTTCCTGTTTAAGATATGAAACACTATCAGTTTGATGAAATATTATATTTAATTCCAAATAAATACAGAAATATGTTCGTTCTTAAACTTACGCTGAGCAGATGAACTAAGTCAACTTACCCATAGTAATTCCGTATATTGGTGCTATGATCTGTAATGCTTACAGAGGCTGCTCCAGAATTGGCACCTTTACCATGGCTCCCTCTGCTGGTAGCACCGGGATCCAAACCAAACTCGCTGCGAGAGACACTGTGGCCGCAGCAGGAGGAAACCCACTCCTTAGAAGCGTGGTATAAGTCTGACTGGCTCCATGCAACTTGTTGTGACCCTCGGTGTCGATCCTGCGGCAGATTCATAACGTTATATATTCAATTCCATTATGTGACATAATATAGAACAACCATGTTAAATATCAGCTAAAACAGGTACTGTCTAACCACCACAAGAAGGCAAGAGGGGATTGAAGGTGAGAGGGGTTGGTACTGTTTATCTGCTCTGTTAGTGGATCTGTTTATTAGGAAATGAGTGTATGAGAGTACATATGAGTCACCCATACTGCCAGATCTAATGTTTGTTGCAGTAACTGTAGTGATAGGTATTATGTATAGGTGAGTTATGTGACAACACTTGCGTATTTTAAACGAAAGTAGCATCCTTGTGATACTTGGAAGGCGAGCATCAACACCGTGAGACAGCAAAGGTGACATTCCTCTAGCTTGCTTTCTTGTTGTGCGTCTACAGTAGTGATGGGCAGAACCGAATGATTTTAAGAATTGAATACACTGTATTCGAGTACTTTGAAGAATCGAAACTTTCATTCCAATGTAATTTCTCGGATGATGTCACATGCTGCGAATCGAGAACACTTGCTTGTATTCAAAATAAGTTCTCAGATACTACAAACGAGAACATTTGCGTGTTTTCGATGCAAGTGCTCGGGGTCGCTGGAGCGGATATATCTAGCGTTCCGCTGCGTAGAGGGTCGCGGGTTCGAGTGCCGCCTTTGGTATGGTTTTTATTTATACTATGTATATGTGTTAAAATACGAAAATAAAAAAAAATGCAAATAAAAACGACGAAAAGAAGGAAAGTTAAATATTTTTTTATTTATTTAGAAAGATCGAGAACATTTACTTGTTTTCAAAAACAAGTTCTCAGATACTACAAACGAGAACATTTGCGTGTATTCGATGCATGTGCTCGGAGTCGCTAGAGCGGATGTCTCCGGTGTTTCTCTGCATAGAGGGCCGGGGGTTCGAGTCCCGCCTTGGGCATGGTGTTTATGTGTATTGTGTATATTTCCCGAAGGGGAGGGATCCGTCCCTTCAGCTGCCGTGGTGCGGGCGCTGCGGAACCCAAGCACTCGTGGTACCTTACGTTACTAGAGGAACCTCGGGCCGAACATTCGAGCCCCTCCCTGATGAGGAGTTGTTCGGATTGGGTTGGACTCGAGGGGCAGTGGTTCCCGATACCCGTGGGTGATCGGGTACATCTGCGGACGGGGTTGAGGGAAGCCATTAATATTCCCGCGTACTAGCCAGCATAGCTAGTAGAAGGTGTGCTAGATCACCAGGTGGCTCCACCGAGGTCATATCGGTAGCCTTCCCATTTTGGTGTTGGCGCGAGTAAGTGGCGTATCCACTTCCATCCC
>JAUKNK010000060.1:290000-312500 GCA_030765055.1 Mantis religiosa
TACTTTGTTGTGTTGTAGTCACTGTGCTGCGATGTTTCTGATCAGGAAAACATTTTATTTCAAGCCAAGAAATGTTGAACATATTTTAAGTCAGTGTCAAAGCATAAAACAGTAAAGCATAAAAGAATGTGACAGCACGTATTAATATGTTAAAACCAAAAGAAATTAGTCTTTATTGACCTCTTGCTTATGCATATTGATAATTGAAACAATATCCACAATAATACATTATATGCATTGTCAAACTCACATTAACAGGACTTTACATTTATCTACGCTATATTTTATATGGTATGGTGTACTTGGAAATCAATAGTATGTCAACATAAATCTGAGTTTTGTTTCGAATTTATAACAGTTATTCATTCGCTATAGTTACACATCTCGTAATGTACATACCTCTCTCCCACGATTTAGCAATTTAAATATATGATCACGTGTTGAAATAATTGTTTGGGGACAGTCCGATAGTCTTGGAATGTAAGCAGGTCCATTACCTGTAAACAGTATATTTTATCTATACAGTAAACACGTCCCGCCCTATCTATTACAATGTTTATTTGTCATCCCCCTCACTTCTCCCGCCTATGCTGCTTGACCTTTAAGATGTGAATCTGTGGGCACCAATCAGAATCTGTGAGACTGAATCGAGATCTGGATTCAAATTCCACCTAAGTGCACCTGCACCTAACGAGAACTTCGGGTTGACTCCGGGCAAAAGGTGTTCGAGAACAGCACTCAGGACAAACTCAAACGAGAACTTTTTGTTATATTCGAATGCACATTCAGATTTCGAGAACGTCTCGAGAACTACCAAGAATCCAACGAATCGATTTTTTTATTCGAATTCGCCCATCACTATTTAGTTTGACAGAGCGAGACCTCTAGCGTCAGACATCTCCTTGCTTCAGATGCAGAGACAGTAACTCGCGGCCATTCGCCTTTGGAACCTATCGCGATGGTCTTAACTCGTAGACGTTCGATTGTAGGTACTTTGGAATTTTTAAAATCATTAGATCACGAACACATCCACACTCTCATTCATACTTCCAGACTCTGGACAAGATGAGGAATTATCTTGGTCGGAGAAAAATCCGCAGGTAATCGGACCCACAAACCCTCGCACGGCAGGCAGGTGCTCTACCGACTGAGCTACGGGGCCAGCCCCCACCGATTTTGTAATATTTTCCAGCAAAACCGTCTGACGCCTTACACACATTTTCTCTACCCATCTACAGCAAATATTCATACAAATTCTTATTTATTGTTCTAAAAACTTGAAACTAATCGACATAATCGATATAAACGAATTTCAGAAATTACGAGGGTGGTCTGAAGAGCTTCCGACCTCAACATGAAGATGGCAGCACTCGTAAATAATTTCTTTGTTCATCTGACGACAATTGCCAAAGTTTCAGCCATTTTAGACGCTCAATTGTTATGCAACAGTCGTTTGAGTGAGTTTATGTGTGTTTTTATGAAAATGGACAAAACTGAGTATCGAGCTGTCATTAAATATTTGTTTTTGAAAGGCAGTACGCCTACGCAAATCAAAAATGAGTTGGATTCTGTATATGGGAACCCTACACCGTCATTTATCACAGTGAAATTTTGGGTAACTGAATTTAAACGTGACCGTAAAAGTTTTGGGAGACGATGAACGTTCGGGAGGTCCAAAAACTGCAACTACCGACGAAAACATCGCCAAAGTTCACCAAATGGTGCTAGACGACCGCCGAATTAATGTGAGACAGATATCAGAGGCTATGAACATGTCAAAGGAACGTGTTCGTCACATATTAAATCAACATTTAGATATACGAAAGCTGTCCGCGCGTTGGGTGCCGCGCTCCCCCACGTTAGACCAAAAACGTGTTCGAATGAACATTTCCAACGCTCTGTAGGCGCAATAAATCCGAGTTTTGGCACCGATTAATGACTGTAGGTGAAACTTGGATACACCATTATACGCCCGAAACAAAAATACAGTCCAAAACAATGGACCGCAAAGGGGGAACCGGCTCCAAAAAAAAAAGCAAAAACTGTTTTTTGGGGTCTAGGAAAGTGATGGCGACTTTTTTTTAAGGATAGTCATGGAGTTATTTTAATCCATTATCTTCAAAAAGGAAAGCCCATTATAGGAGCATACTACGCATCATTACTTGAAAAGCTGAAGGCAGAACTTGCGGAAAACGGCCACATTTGCAGAAAAAGAAAATTCCGTTTCACCAAGATAACGCACCGTCTCACACTTCAGTGGTTACAATGGCGAAAATCCACGAATTATGGTTTGAACTGCTTGACCATTCGCCTTAAACATCAAGCGACTTCGTTTTGATCCCTCATCTGAAAATTGCACTCGGAGGACAGAGATTTTTGTCAAATGAAGAGGCAATCACCTTCGTGAACAAATATTTTGCAGAGAAAGACGCCGAGTACTATTTGGACGGGTTACAGATATGGGAGCATCGCTGGGAGAAGTGTGTAGAGTTACAAGGAGACTATGTTGAAAAATAAAAAATGTTTAGTATCTTTATTAGGTCGAAAACTTTTCAGACCACCAATGTATGTTACTATGTATTTATTTGTAGATTCAATGGGAATAGGGGAACACCGAAACTTAAGTGATAGTCAAATCTTTAAGATCTGGTGGTTTTAAATTCCGTTCTCTTTCCATAATCAGAAGGGGAAAAAGTGAATAGCGACTTTGCATTTGAGAATAGCATAACTATTCGAAAAACCAGACTAATAACAATAAATATCGCAGAAAAATGAACAAAAACCCACTATGTGATTTAAAGATATCTAAGTTTCTTAGGGAGGGGGCGATTAGGATCACAACGGAGGGGATTCGAATCTGCGACCAGTCTTGATCTATTGTATTTATGCCTTCAAGTAGGACATCCCCGGGAGGAAGGATGAGACAAGAGGAGACAGACGGCGGCCGACCCAAGCAGTCAAGACATTGTGGAGGGCAGGATCCCTAAATTTTTACTTAGATGTGTAGTAGTGTTTAACACCCGCTTTTACTACATACGGCACCGCAGGCGATGACACTGATTATACATGAAATGAAGATGGAGCACCGGTAGAATGAGATGGCGGGGGAAACCGGAGATCCCGGAGAAAACCTGCCCCAGCAACGTGTTGTCCACCACAAATCTCACTTTGCGGTCGCCTGGGATCGAACCCGGGCCGCCTTGGTGAGAGCCAAGCGGTCTAACCACTGAGCCACGGCGCGGCCTCTTTACTTAGATGGAAACCTCCCACGGGTGGCCAGGACAACAGATATTCTCCCTTACTGTGGTTTGGAAGCGGTCCCAGCAGGCGGTTTGGGACGCGCAACCGACCTACCGGAGGAGGAACTGGTTTTCCTCAGAGCATATCATCCTGCCGTGCACCGCCGACACTTCTACCCTGAAAGAGACCGCCAGATGGGAGATGATATGAAATGGTAATGGAGATGAAATGGAGGGAGAGGAAATTCGGGGGATGTAATTAACTTACCCGGAAAACCCCCCAAAAACACCCATGGGTGAGGTAGGTCGGCCACGGGAATCGAATGCGAGCCACAGGTGAAACCGCCTGAGCCATCCCGCTCGTTAGGTCCCCCCCCCCCTTAACTATTTTAATCTCTTAATTTACCAGATTTCAAAACTCATTCATAACGAAGAGTACTTTAGACGCCCTTCCAGGAAAGTTCAAGGTACATATTTCATTTCTCATAAAAATGTTTTAAAGATATAAAACTTGAATAAATATCGTTAGAGCTATTCATGACAAAAAAAAAAAAAAAAGAATAATCTTCGTATGGCATTCTCGAACGCGGTACCAATATTTTGTTTCTGAGCTATACTATTCAGATGTACGCGCACGCTCGCACTCACACATACACACACCTTTTTGTAAAAATTCACGTTTTCTTTTGTTCTGATTCAGGGAGTCTCAAAAGTGTATTTTGGTATCGAATTTTGTGTGAAATAAAATACATAGAGGATATAGTTATGTGCAGAGGTTCTACTCTTATTAGTCCTGAACCCGTAGGACCAAGGACCCGGGTCTCCTTCAAACAGGAAGTTACCGAGCTGTCCCGAAAGGGTGGCTGGCGTCCTCCATGGGGCTTTCCATAGGGCAAGACCTAGAAGCTAACAAGCGCCCCCCCCCCCATCTGGTCCTATGGACTCAAGACGGGATGAAAGTGGATACGCCACTTACGCGCGCCAACACCAAAATAGGAAGACTACCGATATGACCTCGGTGGGGCCGCCTGGTGATCTAGCACACCTTCTACTACTGTCCGGCCGTTGTATCTCCGGCTCTGACGTTTTGCGACTGCAAGAGGTGGAGGGGGAAGGTTAATAGTACCAACATACAGTAATGAGCAATTGAAAACATATCGTCAAAATTATCTTCAAAATGAAAATATAGGACCACATTAGCTTTAAAACAATAAAATCCAAATTGCAATTTCATTATCATGCAAGATATTCATTACAACAAAACTCTTTTAGAATAGTTCGCTCACACCTTTCACGCACACTAACTGCATCTGTTGGTAGTACTGGTTGTCTCTACATCCGGTGTTGTGGTCAGGAAGTTAAAACTGTCTGCTAGCGCCAATCAGCATTGTCGCTGCTAGGCGTGACTCCCGGACCCAACACCGTGTTGCCAGGTTAACTTTGTTTGAGCCACGTGGCCTTTTAACTACTTGGGTTGGTAAACTTTCTTTGGTATATTTTTCGTGCGTAAATTCCGATTTTTAATGTTCGTAAGTCCTATTATTATCGCTATTATAATAATATGGCTACTGGTTCGTGAAATACGCAAATACGTGAAATATTTCAAATACGCATGTTGCTCTGCTTGAAATTTCCGCTAAAGAACTGGCAAAAACCCGCTTCCCCCTCTCGAGAAATGTCAGAGCCGGAGATAGAGTGGCCGAACTTTACTAGCCAGTACGCGGGAATATTAATGACTTCCCTCAACCCCGTCCGGAGACTTACCCGATCACCTACGGGTATCGGGAACCACTGCCCCCTCGAGACCAACACAATCCGAACAACTCCCATTGAGAGGGGCTTGAATGTTCGGCCCGTTGAATGGAATAAGTATAATGGTGCTCAAATGAGCCCGTGGTCCATAGAGCTTAGAGTTATCCAACATTCGTCTATCAGAATAAGGGAAAACCCTGGAAAAGACATTATCCAGGAAACTCACCCTGACCGGGATTGGAACTCGTGGCCTCTTGAACGTGAGACCAACATGCTACCACCACGCTACCGAGGCGGGTATTGGCGAATTCGAATAAAAAAATCGATTCATTGGATTCTTGGTAGTTCTCGAGATGTTCTCGAAATTTCTCTAAGCTCTATGGATCCTGGGTTCATTCGGCATCATTTCACCAATTTCATTCATCGTCCGATATGGCATTACGTTGGAGGACGTAAATTAAAAAAAAAAAAGTAAGGATAAAAAATTAAAAATGAGGCATTTCAAAGTAAACGGTAATTTACTAATTTACTTGGTGAAACAAAACAACAACCGGGGAGGAAGGGGAGAGTACGCTTTGCTTTATGAGCCCGCGGCGCCGTTTACATAGTGTTACCAAGTTGAATGATAATGCAGTAGTTTCTTACTGTGAGGTTGGCACCATTTCCGGGAACGAGTAAGTAGAAGAAGCCGCTACCTTAGTCCATGTGGTTCTAAGTGATGTCGCTTGGAGCGCTTCACCTCACCAACGTTAGCTGCTACTGCTGCGGCAGTAGCTGTACCGACGGTAGATGTCTCTACTACAATAGCTCTGTGCCTGCGTGGTTCCTGCTCTGTCTGCCAGGAGACTTTCCTCTGACTGTCAAGGTGGATTCCACGATTATCTCGTCGAAGGCTTCTCCAAACGCCGCTAGAAACAAAACGCAAACAAAGTTCAGTAGATAGCAAATAGTGTAATGGCACAAGTGAACATAGATGTACAAAAAAGAAGATACGCGCTCCAAGAAAAAAAAGCGCTGCACTCCCACGAATTTCTTTACCCCATGTCGTTTGTTTTACAGAGGCCGACATAAGTATTCGAATGTAAGAGATTTATTACTTATAGTATCTTAAAGCTACGCAGCGTACGTGTAGACTCTGGACCCTGGACTCATTTGAACATCATTTCATGCATCGTCCAATATGACTAACATAGGAGGTTTTCCTTTATCCTGAAAGAGGAACGTCTAGTAACTGTAAGCTCTATGGACCATGGACTCATGTGAATATCATTTCATGCATCGTCCAATATGACTAACATTGGAGGTTTTCCTTTATCCTGAAAGAGGAACGTCTAGTAACTGTAAGCTCTATGGACCATGGACTCATGTGAATATCATTTCATGCATCGTCCATTATGACTTAACATTGGAGGTTTTGCTTTATCCTGAAAGACGATCGTCTAGTAGCTCTAAGCTCTATGGACCATGGACTCATGTGAATATCATTTCATGCATCCTCCAATATGACTTAATATTGGAGGTTTTCCTTTATCCTGAAAGAGGAACGTCTAGTAACTGTAAGCTCTATGGACCATAGACTCATGTGAATATCATTTCATGCATCCTCCAATATGACTTAACATTGGAGGTTTTCCTTTATCCTGAAAGAGGAACGTCTAGTAACTCTAAGCTCTATGGACCATGGACTCATGTGAATATCATTTCATGCATCGTCCAATATGACTAACATTGGAGGTTTTCCTTTATCCTGAAAGACGAACGTCTAGTAACTGTAAGCTCTATGGACCATGGACTCATGTGAATATCATTTCATGCATCGTCCAATATGACTAACATAGGAGGTTTTCCTTTATCCTGAAAGAGGAACGTCTAGTAACTGTAAGCTCTATGGACCATGGACTCATGTGAATATCATTTCATGCATCGTCCAATATGACTTAACATTGGAGGTTTTGCTTTATCCTGAAAGACGAACGTCTAGTAGCTCTAAGCTCTATGGACCATGGGCTCATGTGAATATCATTTCATGCATCCTCCAATATGACTTAACATTGGAGGTTTTCCTTTATCCTGAAAGAGGAACGTCTAATAACTCTAAGCTCTATGGACCATTGACTCATGTGAATATCATTTCATGCATCCTCCAATGTGACTTAACATTGCAGGTTTTCCCTTATCCTGAAAGACGAACGTCGAGTAACTGTAAGCTCTATGGACCATGGACTCACTTGAGCATCATTTCATGTATCCTCCAATATGACTTAACATTGGAGGTTTTCCTTTATCCTGAAAGAGGAACGTCTAGTAACTCTAAGCTCTATGGACCATGGACTCATGTGAATATCATTTCATGCATCGTCCAATATGACTAACATTGGAGGTTTTCCTTTATCCTGAAAGACGAACGTCTAGTAACTGTAAGCTCTATGGACCATGGACTCATGTGAATATCATTTCATGCATCGTCCAATATGACTAACATAGGAGGTTTTCCTTTATCCTGAAAGAGGAACGTCTAGAAACTGTAAGCTCTATGGACCATGGACTCATGTGAATATCATTTCATGCATCGTCCAATATGACTAACATTGGAGGTTTTCCTTTATCCTGAAAGAGGAACGTCTAGTAACTGTAAGCTCTATGGACCATGGACTCATGTGAATATCATTTCATGCATCGTCCATTGTGACTTAACATTGGAGGTTTTGCTTTATCCTGAAAGAGGAACGTCTAGTAACTCTAAGCTCTATGGACCATGGACTCATGTGAATATCATTTCATGTATCGTCCAATATGACTAACATTGGAGGTTTTCCTTTATCCTGAAAGACGAACGTCTAGTAACTGTAAACTCTATGGACCATGGACTCATGTGAATATCATTTCATGCATCGTCCAATATGACTAACATAGGAGGTTTTCCTTTATCCTGAAAGAGGAACGTCTAGTAACTGTAAGCTCTATGGACCATGGACTCATGTGAATATCATTTCATGCATCGTCCAATATGACTTACATTGGAGGTTTTCCTTTATCCTGAAAGAGGAACGTCTAGTAACTGTAAGCTCTATGGACCATGTACTCATGTGAATATCATTTCATGCATCGTCCAATATGACTTAACATTGGAGGTTTTGCTTTATCCTGAAAGACGAACGTCTAGTAGCTCTAAGCTCTATGGACCATAGACTCATGTGAATATCATTTCATGCATCCTCCAATATGACTTAACATTGGAGGTTTTCCTTTATCCTGAAAGAGGAACGTCTAATAACTCTAAGCTCTATGGACCATTGACTCATGTGAATATCATTTCATGCATCCTCCAATATGACTTAACATTGGAGGTTTTCCCTTATCCTGAAAGACGAACGTCTAGTAACTGTAAGCTCTATGGACCATGGACTCATGTGAATATCATTTCATGTATCCTCCAATATGACTTAACATTGGAGGTTTTCCTTTATCCTGAAAGAGGAACGTCTAGTAACTCTAAGCTCTATGGACCATGGACTCATGTGAATATCATTTCATGCATCGTCCAATATGACTAACATTGGAGGTTTTCCTTTATCCTGAAAGAGGAACGTCTAGTAACTGTAAGCTCTATGGACCATGGACTCATGTGAATATCATTTCATGCATCGTCCAATATGACTAACATAGGAGGTTTTCCTTTATCCTGAAAGAGGAACGTCTAGTAACTGTAAGCTCTATGGACCATGGACTCATGTGAATATCATTTCATGCATCGTCCAATATGACTAACATTGGAGGTTTTCCTTTATCCTGAAAGAGGAACGTCTAGTAACTGTAAGCTCTATGGACCATGGACTCATGTGAATATCATTTCATGCATCGTCCATTATGACTTAACATTGGAGGTTTTGCTTTATCCTGAAAGACGAACGTCTAGTAGCTCTAAGCTCTATGGACCATGGACTCATGTGAATATCATTTCATGCATCCTCCAATATGACTTAATATTGGAGGTTTTCCTTTATCCTGAAAGAGGAACGTCTAGTAACTGTAAGCTCTATGGACCATAGACTCATGTGAATATCATTTCATGCATCCTCCAATATGACTTAACATTGGAGGTTTTCCTTTATCCTGAAAGAGGAACGTCTAGTAACTCTAAGCTCTATGGACCATGGACTCATGTGAATATCATTTCATGCATCGTACAATATGACTAACATTGGAGGTTTTCCTTTATCACTTTATCACTGCAAATGCGACGAAAAACATCCTACAGGGATTTGGCTGGGACGTGTTTGACCAGCCCCCGTACAGCCCTGACCTCGCTCCTAGCAACTTTCATCTGTTTTTGCATCTCATCTTTCCTTGGCGGTCCACACTTCAACAATGACGAAGAGCTGAAAAAAAATGTTTCCAACTCGTTGAAGACACAGGCGGCAAACTTCTATGAAGAAGGTATACAAAAACTTGTGCCTCGCTATGACAAATTGCCTGCAAAATTTCGGCAGTTATGTGGAAAAGTAGTTTAAAAGTTGTAGAATTTTGTGCAATAAGTAATTTGTCTGTATCTGTACACAATTTAATTTTATTTCCAAACAGAACTTACTTTCTTTAGTACCTCGTGCAACTTAATTTCAAAGCAATCACATATTGACCCTCTTTTTCTTTTCTTTCCTTTCCTTTTTTACTTGTTCCCTATATACTATTTGTTATGCTACCCACTCTTGCAAACTACCCTCAAACACCCAAACACCCATGGCCAAGGCGGGACTCAAAATCTGACTATCGCTTACGTCAACTGTTATCCCTTATTCCCCCTGTACTTACAAGGTACAACCATTTCTCTATCTACATTTCGATTAACATAAAGTAAACAAAAGCTTACGTATTTGTAAGTACAGACAGTCACGTGCGTACAACACCTCGAATTTCACCTTCTGTAGTCCTTAAATGTATTATTAGATTAGTATTCATTTGCAATATTGACGAAGGCCATAAATACTATGCATTCGATTTTACATGCCTTTTAGTCATAACATGTACCCAAGAATCTCTGGACTACCTAGCATAATTCAAATTACTAATACAACAGATACATCCATTACGGGGTGGTCTGAAAATTTTCCGACCTAATGAAGATACACGACATTTTTCCAGAATGTTTTTTATTAATATTTTTCAAAATAGTCTCCTTGTAACTCTACACACTTCTCCCAGAGATGCTCCCATCTCTGTAACTCGTCCAAATAGTACTCGGCGTTTTTCTCTGCAAAATAATTGTTCGCGAAGGTGATTGCCTCTTCATATGAAAAAATCAATGTCCTCCGAGCGCAATTTTCAGATGAGGGAACAAAACGAAGTCGCTTAGGCCTAGATGTGGTGAGTAAGGCGGGTGGTCAAGTATTTCAAACCGTAATTCGTGGATTTTCGCCATTGCAACCGCTGAGCTGTGAGCCGGTGCGTAGTCTTAGTGAAACAGGATTTTCTTTGTGGCCGTTCTTCCGCAAGTTCTGCTTCAGCTTGTCAGTCATATCGGACGATGAATGGAATGAGTGAAATGATGCTCAAATGAGCCCAGGGTCCATAGAGCTTAGAGTTACCCGACATTCGTCTTTCAGGATAAGGGAAAACCCCGGAAAAACCTAATCCAAGTAACTCACCCTGACCGAGATTTGAACTCGGGACCTCTTGAACGTGAGGCAGACATGCTACCACCACGCTACCAAGGCGGGCAGCTCCTGTAATGGTTTCTCCTTTTTGAAGATAATCGATTAAAACAACTCCATGACAAACCCAGAAAACTGTCGCCACCACTTTCCCAGCCGAAATAAATCGTTTTTTTTTTTTTTTTTTTTTTTTTTTGAGCCAGTTCCCTTTTTGCAGTCCACTGTTTGAACTGTATTTTTGTTTCGTGCGTATAATGGTGTATGCAAGTTTCATCTACAGTAATTAATCGGTGCCAAAACTCGGATTTATTGCGCCTAAACTGTGCCAACAGAGCCTTAGAAATGTTCATTCGAACACGTTTTTTGTCTAACGTGAGCAAACGCGGCACCCAACGCACGGAAAGCTTTCTCATGTCTAAATGTTGATTTAATATGTGACAAACACGTTCTTTTGACATGCTCATAGCCTCTGGTATCTCTCTCACTTTAATTCGGCGGTCGTCTAGCACCATTTGCTGAACTTTGGATATGTTTTGGTCGGTAGTTGTAGTTTTCGACATCCAGAACTTTCATCGTCTCCCGAACTCTTACGGCCACGTTTAAATTTAGTTGCCCAAAATTTCACTGTGGTAAATGATGGTGCAGAGTCCCTATGCACAGAATCCTACTTATCTTTGATTTGCGTAGGCGTATTGCCTTTCAAAAACAAATATTTAATGACAGGTCGATACTCGATTTCGTCCATATTGATAAAAATACTTACATCAACTCACTCAAACGACTGTTACATAACAACTGAGCGTCTAAAATGTCTGTAACTTTGGTGAGTAACTGTCAACAGATGAACATCGAAATTCACTAGCTTTTATTTGCGAGTGTTAAAGTCGGAAACTTTTCGGACCACCCTCGTGCATCTATACTTTCCTTTCTTTTCTTTTCTTTTTTCTTTGTTTCTTTTCGCCTTTTTAGCCTTCTGTCCTAATTCTCGGTTCACCCTGCTACACACCCAAGCATCCTACCTAGTCCATTCTTTGATTACAGTGACATCGTAAGATGTTCACAGCCGTAAAGCGGAACCACTTCTTATCACCTGATTTACTCCAAGTGGGGAAGATATTCAAATGTGTCTGAGTGGCTAAAGTTGGACATGAATCGATTCCTGTCGCATGGGAGCGATCATATCCTTCACTGGCAACCAGGCGGGATGATTTATGCGCTTTTTGTCTGTTGCCCGCATTCGGGAGGCTCGGGTTTGACTCCCGTGTCCAGCCTACCTAACCCATGGTTTTATCGAGGGTTTTCACGGGTCAGTAGGCGAATGCTGGATAAGTTAATTTCATCCCTCCACTTCACATCCATTATCATTTCATGTCATCTCTAATCTGATGGTTTCTGTCAGGGTAGAAGTGTCGGCGGGAGTCTCGGCGTTGCATGGCAGGATGATATGTTCTGAGTGAATACTTTCTCCTCCGACGGGACGGACTTCGGTCTCCGAGCCGACCTAGTAGATCAATTCTGGAAAGCGGCTGGTGGGACGCGAGTTGAGTCCCCTGCTCCGGGAGACAGCCTCCTGTTTCCGAACCGGCCTCGTGACGGTTTCGGGACCACGGTACATGGGATGACGATTGTCCTGGACCACCGAGGAGTTTCTATCTGCTAAAGTGTAGGGACCTCAACCTCTGTACTGTAGTGACTCCATGAGATTCGACTGCCCTCTGTCTTCCTTTCGCCTCATCCTTCCTCTCGGAGGTACCCCACTAGGGGCATCGGTAGAAAAGACTAGTCTACTCGAGGTGCCGTGGTGCGGGCGCTGCGGAACCCTAGCACTCGTGGTACCTCTGACGTTACTAGAGGAACCTTGGGCCGAAAATTCTAGCCCCTCCCTGATGAGTTGTTCGGATTGGGTTGGACTCGAGGGGGCAGTGGTTCCCGCTACCAGTGGGTGATCGGGTACGTCTCCGGACGGGGTTGCGGGAAGCGATTAAGTTTCCGCGTACAAGCCTGCATAGCTAGTGGAAGGTGAGCTAGATCACCAGGTGGCCCCACCGAGGTCATATCGGTAGCCTTCTCATTTTGGAGTTGGCGCGCGTAAGTGGCGTATGCACTTCCATCCCGTCTTGAGTCCACAGGACCAGATGGTGTGCTTATTAGTCTCTAGGTCTTGCCCTAGGGAAAGCCCCATGGAGGCGCCGGGCGCCCTTTTGGGACAGCTCGGTAACTCCCTGGTCGAAGGAGGCCCGGGTCCTTGGTCCTACGGGTCCAGGACTAATGGCATAAAAGTGCTGAATACCCCCAGACAATCCAATGCAGTACAATCCTTCAGTGGCTCAAGTAGAGTTCGTTGCTTCTCAACTTCCATGGCGGTGTTATGGATGAAAGGAAAGAGCATGTTGAAGCAAAATATTCTATTACACAGCGCCAGTCAAATAACCTCAATATAGTACAGATAAGATTTCAAAATGTAAAATGCGGGTAGATACATAGATCCGACGATATATTTTATACTTCGGTTGGACTAACAGACAACCGAGATTTGCACATACGCTATTTAACTCTGTGCAAATACGCTTTCATGGGTATTTGAATGGAATTGGGATTTAATTACGGAGGGTATTTGGTACGTAGGCCACCATGCTGGGCCCATTGTGCCTATGCTCCCAAGTGGGGCACCCCCGTGAGGAAGGATGAGGCAAAGGAGTCAGAGGGCGGCCGACCCAAGGAGCCACGACAGTACATCGAGCAGGGTCCCTACAGTTTACTTGGATAGAGACTCCCCCGACAGGCCAGGTCAACGAACTCGCTCCCCTACCGCGGGACGGCAACGAGCCCAGCAGCCGAGCCGTCATGGCCCAGGTGATCTGAGCCCCAAAGGTCCCTGGCTGGCGGTCCCGAAATGGTCCCAGCAGAGGAGCTGAGGCCGGCAACCAACTTACCGGAGGAGGAAGTAGTTTACATCAGAGCATATGATCCTGCCATACACCGCCGAGACACCCGCCGACACCTCTACCCTGAAATAGACCACCGGATGACAGATGATGTGAAATAATAATGGAGATGAAATGGAGGGACAGGAAATTCGGGGGATACAATTAACCTACCTAGCATTCCCCTAGCGACCCGGGGAAAACCCCCGAGAAAAGCCCATTGGTCAGGTAGGTCGGCCACGGAAATCGAAACCGGGCCTCCCGAAAGCGGGCCTCAGACGAAACCACCTGAGCCATTCCGCTCGGTGGTATCTGAATGGCTTTCAGTTTGAATATATTTGTAGCATACAAATGATTTATATTTAATGTAATTCGTTTTAATAATAATAATAATAATAATAATAATAATAATAATAATAATAATAATAATAATAATAATAATAATAATAATAATAATAATAATAATAATAATAATAATAATAATAATAATAATAATAATAATAATAATAATAATAATAATAATAATAATAATAATAATAATAATAATAATAATAATAATAATAATAATAATAATAATAATAATAATAATAATAATAATAATAATAATAATAATAATAATAATAATAATAATAATAATAATAATAATAATAATAATAATAATAATAATAATAATAATAATAATAATAATAATAATAATAATAATAATAATAATAATAATAATAATAATAATAATAATAATAATAATAATAATAATAATAATAATAATTGCTGACTTTGTGGTGACATATTTAAGAATGAGGGGCGCAGATCATTCTAGAGATCACAGCAAGAAGTTGGCATTAAATGTGATTTAAATAAGGGACACTTATCTTCACTTACCTCATCTTTGTGTGTATAGTTTACTTTACTTATTATATATGGCTTTTAAAGTCCTAACAATACACTAAAATGTACTCAAAAGTAAGGCATATCTCACAAGGAGTAACGGAATCTACCTTTATCACCTTCATTGTTCAATATTTGTATACATAAATGTAATGGTGAAAATTTGGCAAAAACAATTTATTTGTAATTGAAGCTCATATTACATATATGGAGGTGTGAGACAAACATGGCCATTTGTAATTTAGTGGAAGTTAATAACCAAGCAGGCCATGTAGATGATGCAATGAATGCTTTGGTTTATTGGAATTCCAAGTTTTGATGTAGGACTAATCAAAATTGAGCATTACAGTAACTTAGCAACAGAACAAAGTAAAGAACCAATGATTTTATTCTTAATTTTTTTTTTTCTGGCTTGGACTCTTGAAGAGAGTAGACGCTTTTTGGTGGAAAGGCTTCTTGCAACTTTGAGAAGTGATTGAAGTTTACTGTTTATGAACGTTATCAAAAGTTTAGAATATACAACGAAAATGCGACGTGACAATAATTAACTTCAGTAAAAAGCCGTTGCATCATTGATAGATAAAAAATTAGAAAGTTAATATAGTATAATGTAAAAAGTCGCGCATGTAAAAAACATACAGATGGCGAGAGAAATAAAAAGAAGAGAAGATTGAAATGGTGTTAATCGTTTATTTCAAGATTACACAAAAAGTAAAGTCCTCTTTGTATCGATACCACGCCTGAGGTAATTTCAAATCTCATCGCTCACCGAAGCTGCCGGAGAGAAGATTAATAGGAATCTTCGAGAACATCTTCACGGCTTTTACACGAAAGGTTCATCGCTCCCACATCAAGGTAAGGATTGACTTCAACACCAGTCGCCACGCTGAGGGAAGCGAGAAACCTCTCGCACGTGTGGGGCGAATCCTCCTTCAGGTGTGCTACCGCATGGTGTGGCATAGATCCAAACCACACCCGGGAGAACCGCTCCATAATTTTACATTAAAATGGTGACTGTTTAGCACATGAGACGTATCCCCTATGCTCAACATGGTTCGGAGTCCACGGTATAAGCTGCAGGTCCTCTCGCCTCCCCGCCATCTTCACTATCACCCTAACATTGGAGGTAATGGATGCCGCCATCTGGGTGCCTCCAGCTGAGAAATAGGTCCAGACATCACGTGCTGGGGCGACGTTACCCCGAAGACCAAGGTTGTCATATGGGGAATGTGAGTAACCAACCAACAGCATGAAAATGTTTGTTTTATTTAATTTAGCTTCTTTTTGCAAACGAGAAGGTGTGCTGACAGAATCATAGGATAATCTAAAAAGAACTGTGTAGACGTTGCATGAAGTTACGAAAATTATATTACTGTAAATATTTCCCTAAAGAAAAGTACAGTTTTAGCATTTTGTGGAAAAGAATATTTTAGGGCCAAAGTTGTAATTATGAAAATACTCGTCAATTTTCTTAGTAATGATATCTCTTATTTATATGGTAATATTTCGGAGAAAAAAAGCATGTCGATAGAGTGAATCGGGTGGAGATGCCTATCGGGGTGAGATGCCTAAAGTTTAAAGTTCCGATGGCTGAAAACAGATCGCGACTCCAACCTGTACGGCACTCGTTAGTGGCAATGTGACGTGAAGGCCAATGCGTGTTTCATTGTATTAGGTGTTTCTTCACTTTTAAACCAACAAATACAGGTAAGGTCTAAAAATAGATGCCAGGTTAATGGTGCACAGTTATTTTAAAGTACGTGCAAGCGTATGAATAAAATAGCAGAACATTATGAAACTATCAAAATATTTGCCGCACTTCCTAATGTTCTTAAAGAAAAAATTGATAATTTCGGTGCTTTTAGAAATGCTGTTAGAGAGTACCTTTGCTCAAAATCTTTTTATTCTGTACGGCATTATCTGAATGACAAATTATTCTGATAATGCTTCTGTACCTCTGTAAGTAGTATCTAACTGTTCCAAAGACAAATCATTACCAATAAATCTTTTATGCATGTTGAAAGTTTATTTTTAATGTATATGTATTTAAGAAATAACAATGAATGTATCCATTGCAAGAAGATTAAGACGTACTGGCATAAGACAAGTGAAAGCTGAATTAAAAGGTGTTTGATTTTGTATCATATACACTCCTGGAATTGAAATAAGAACACCGTGAATTCATTGTCCCAGGAAGGGAAAACTTTATTGACACATTCCTGGGGTCAGATACATCACATGATCACACTGACAGAACCATAGGCACATAGACACAGGCAACAGAGCATGCACAATGTCGGCACTAGTACCGTGTATATCCACCTTTCGCAGCAATGCAGGCTGCTATTCTCCCATGGAGACGATCGTAGAGGTGCTGGATGTAGTCCTGTGGAACGGCTTGCCATGCCATGTCCAGCTGGCGCCTCAGTTGGACCAGCGTTCGTGCTGGACGTGCAGACCGCGTGAGACGACGTTTGATCCAGTCCCAAACATGCTCAATGGGGGACAGATCCGGAGATCTTGCGGGCCAGGGTAGTTGACTTACACCTTCTAGAGCACGTTGGGTGGCACGGGATACATGCGGACGTGCATTGTCCTGTTGGAACAGCAAGTTCCCTTGCCGGCCTAGGAATGGTAGAACGATGGCTTCAATGACGGTTTGGATGTAGCATGCACTATTCAGTGTCCCCTCGACGATCACCAGAGGTGTACGGCCAGTGTAGGACATCGCTCCCCACACCATGATGCCGGGTGTTGGCCCTGTGTGCCTCGGTCGTATGCAGTCCTGATTGTGGCGCTCACCTGCACGGCGCCAAACACGCATACGACCATCATTGGCACCAAAGCAGAAGCGACTTTCATCGCTGAAGACGACACGTCTCCGTTCGTCCCTCCATTCACGCCTGTCGCGACACTACTGGAGGCGGGTTGCACGATGTTGGGGCGTGAGCGGAAGACGGCCTAACGGTGCGTGGGACCGTAGCCCAGCTTCATGGAGACGCATGCGAATGGTCCTTGCCGATACCCCAGGAGCAACAGTGTCCCTAATTTGCTGGGAAGTGGCGGTGCGGTCCCCTACGGCACTGCGTAGTATCCGACGGTCTCGGCGTGCATCCGTGTGTCGTTGCGGTCCGATCCCAGGTCGACGGGCACGTGCACCTTCCGCCGACCACTGGCGACATCGATGTACTGTGGAGACCTCACGCCCCGGGTGTTGAGCAATTCGGCGGTACGTCCACCCGGCTTCCCGCATGCCCACTACAAGCCCTCGCTCAAAGTCCGTCAACTGCACATACGGTTCACGTCCACGCTGTCGCGGCATGCTACCAGCTTTTCAGACTGCGATGGAGCTCCGTATGCCACAGCAAACTGGCTGACACTGACGGGGGCGGTGCCCAAACGCTGCGCAGCCAGCTCCATTCGACGGCCAACACCGCGGTTCCTGGTGTGTCCCCTGTGCCGTGCATGTGATCATTGCTTGCACAGCCCTCTCGTAGTGTCCGGAGCAAGTATGGTGGGTCTGACACACCGGCGTCAATGTGTTCTTATTTCCATTTCCAGGAGTGTATAATTATCCTGTTTTGTTTTCCATATTGTTGTTCATATTGCCTGTATACTATAATATATGTCTTATGTTAACTTTTCAAGTACATATATATGCTATTAAACTTTATACATAAGTTCAATGTTCACAACCTTTTCTGGCTACAAGGGAAGCTACTGAACGCAAATCACTCTAATATACTCAATATAATTTTCAAATTTTCGGATTCGATACAAGAAACACACAGCATAACAGAGCTATAGTTCGATTGGATTGGATTGGATTGTTCGGGGAGGATTCGGCACCTCGACCAGATTGGTGTTTTGTACTTATGCCCCCAGGTGGAACACTCCCGAGAAGGAGGTTGAGGTGAGAAGAGACAGTGCAGCCGACCCCAAGAAGTCACCATAGATTTAATAAGTTAATGTGCACCCCAACTCCATTTATTTATTGTCTAGAAATTAGAACTGCTATATATGCTGCTAATGCTGCAAAACTTATGTGCGTGCATTTTAGCACGTGGCGAGTTGAGTCAGCTCTGCCTTGTTGTTTATAGCAGGATTAAACTAGCGTCATACAGTATAAACAACTGTCTACAAATCACGATTTTGACTCAGTAAAATACAAATTCTGTGTGATAGAAGACTATTATATGCATAAAGCTTGTGTTCTACACCAAAACAGTCTTAAAAGTAAGACAAATAGAATTTAATATTAAATAGTGACCAATGAACAAGTAAATATATAACCTTAAACATTCTTGCAGTCTACATTTCAGCATACCATAATGTAACAGCATTTCTAAATTACAACTGCACATTTAAATTAAAAAGATAACAGAACAACTGGAAGCAGTACAGATGCATGATACACAACTGCTGGCATTGAGTTCACTCAAAATTATGAATTACAGTTTACACTGTTATAATACTGTACACAACATTATACAGCTACACAAAACACAAATCCTGCTATTTAGAGCATTTTGCTACTGAATTTGGAACGGACAGAGTGGAATTTACTTTTTCTTTCACTGAAAACTTCACCTTAGAAAACTTCTTCACTAGTTTTTTTGCAGAGGGGATACTTACTGACAGATGAACTAAAAAAGAAGTAACTGTAAACCAGCAGTGTAACTCAAATATATAATGTTGATCGTCCTGGATGCAGGTTGGAGCATTTGGCTGCTCTGCATTCTTCAATATGACTACATGCACAGTAAGTACATAAACAAATAAGATACGTAAATAAAGGTTTTCTTTGACAAGAAATAAGTAATTTCTTAATGCGTAATACATCAAAAGGTGTGAAGCTGTACTTTGAAAACACATGACGAGGAAGGAAAAGCAGGTTCATGGACAGTGGAATTCAATGATGATTTCAGGAAACATAGTCAGCGGTCAACAGAACTGCGTCATTAGCAAGTAGCGATGAGCTCACCGCTCACTGTGATTCAGCCAATTGGGATAAAACATCTGAAGACCTTGGCCAAGGCAACTAGAGTACTCAGGTAGGCCATTCCGGAGAGTCGCGGTGCCATTGGCTAACGCGCATGACGTCACTGAGAATACAGTTCAACCGCGAGAGTTAAACACTAGCCGCTGAGTATGTGTTATTTAAGCTCTGCTACGTGTAAAATCGGAAGAAATAAACATCCACTTGTGTATTATAATGAAGGTTCTTTCTAGCAGTTGTATTAAGAGTTTAAAACATGTTACTATTCATATGTACTTACTCAGTGTAGCTCAAGAAAATGACGAAGCAACCCATTGAAGACTTTTCTTTGCTGCAAGTTTCCTGATCATTTCTGCCTTCGCTCTTTTGTTTAAGTGCCTAATTCTAATGAAGGTTCTTGCCCTCACATTAAGAGAGATCACTTTGTGATGAATTTCGGGAAACTTGGAACTTATTATAGAAATTAAGTTTTGCATCACTCCATTACACTTCGCAGCACTTTGTCCATGGAATCTACAAAATATTACTTCTGTACCTTGTTCTGCCGTTTCAAAACACTGTTTTCTTTCTTCAGGGCTTGCATCTGAGTCTTTAGTCTAATTATTTCCTCTTCAGCAACAACAGAGTGGTCAGGAGCTACCTCCGTGCTGGTCGACTGGTCATTTTTTTTTGGGGGGGGGGAGATAAAGATACTATAGTAGACAGCGCCCTCTTTCGCACGGTCCTAACTTCGCACCGGCAATCTCTTTCTGATATTGCCTATTAATAAAAACAGTATTATTATTATTATTATTATTATTATTATTATTATTATTATTATTATTATTATTATTATTATTATTATTATTATTATTATTATTATTATTATTATTATTATTATTATTATTATTATTATTATTATTATTATTATTATTATTATTATTATTATTATTATTATTATTATTATTATTATTATTATTATTATTATTATTATTATTATTATTATTATTATTATTATTATTATTATTATTATTATTATTATTATTATTATTATTATTATTATTATTATTATTATTATTATTATTATTATTATTATTATTATTATTATTATTATTATTATTATTATTATTATTATTATTATTATTATTATTATTATTATTATTATTATTATTATTATTATTATTATTATTATTATTATTATTATTATTATTATTATTATTATTATTATTATTATTATTATTATTATTATTATTATTATTATTATTATTATTATTATTATTATTATTATTATTATTATTATTATTATTATTATTATTATTATTATTATTATTATTATTATTATTATTATTATTATTATTATTATTATTATTATTATTATTATTATTATTATTATTATTATTATTATTATTATTATTATTATTATTATTATTATTATTATTATTATTATTATTATTATTATTATTATTATTATTATTATTATTATTATTATTATTATTATTATTATTATTATTATTATTATTATTATTATTATTATTATTATTATTATTATTATTATTATTATTATTATTATTATTATTATTATTATTATAATTATTATTATTATTAATTATTATTATTATTATTATTATTATTATTATTATTATTATTATTATTATTATTATTATTATTATTATTATTATTATTATTATTATTATTATTATTATTATTATTATTATTATTATTGTTGTTGTTGTTGTTGTTGTTATTCCACGCATCAAACTTTTTTTTATAAAAAAGGAGCGAATAAACTCAGTGTACACATAGCAACAAATACATAAATGGAATGTATCTGATAATTACCTGCAAATTGGTTTTGCTGGTACTTGCTACTACCGCCTCAAATACATCCCCATGCCAATTAGGAATTTTCTATGACGGTACAGCGTCACCCTTTAATTTAATTTTCAGCGCAAACCTAACAGCTCGTTTTTTAAATCCCGTTCATAGTTTTCGGGCAGGAAGTGATCGGGACAAACCCTTGCATTATTCACATTACCCGGATCAGCCCTTTTACAGCGTAAAACCCACTTGCGCTGTAGTTCTCGATCTTTAGGCAAACAATGGAAAATCACATTCGTAGTTTTATACGAAGCATGTTTGCATTCAGCAACAGCGCAATGGTTTCTACTTTTACTCATAATGTTACGACAAAAGCCACAGACAATAACTACAATAGCTCATAAGCAACTGCATCTCGTTTATTTCATCAGAAGGATTGTGGAATTTGCATGCATCAGTGCCTTATCTTACCTAATAATGTGCAATCATAATATTGCATTACGCACATTCACGTGTAAGGGCTCTTGCTTTGTATTCTCAGTGACGTCACGCCCCTCAGTCAGCAGTGACAGTGTTTCGCGCGGGAAGGCGGGAATGACCTGCCCTTGAGAGTACTCGACCTTGGCAGCCTTCTTCTGACTTACAAAGCCTGCCGTATGAATCACGCCGAAAGATCTGCTACACCAGAACATTCAAGCTGAAGTAACTTTCTTAATAGCACTTGCATATATGGAAATTTCACTCTGAACCAGGCGCAGCTCGGGGCGAAGGTGACTCGGAAAATTGGCTAACCTAAATTTGCAAAAATCAGCATTACAAAAACGGATTTTGTACTGGAATTTATGGTTTTAAATTTCGATAGGGCTTCCCTCAGTATATAAATTAATTTTATTTAAAGAATCCTCGCTTTATGTCCACGAAATGACATTTTTTTTGTCTACTTCCCTAAAGGGATATTGCATGAAAAACTTATTAAGCTTAATGTTCTCATTGTATTTTACAATATATAGACGTAAGCTTTCCCGAAGAGCGTCTGCAATTTGGTTAGTGTTGTTTTTTCCCAGCTACTTCAATCGAAATAATTATGGAAATTAATTGTTTTTGCACACTGGCCGTGTGTAGACTAAAGTATGGAAAGATAGAGTCAGATTGAAAAATTCAATGCCTTAGCCGGGATTTGAACCTTGAATGTTCTGGTTGCCGTCCAGCCGCTCTAACCCTAGAGCTACTATGGCCAACGTGCCGATATGACTTTA